>JACXGM010005790.1:17552-34331 GCA_016801145.1 Umbra pygmaea
GATGAGGACAGGAGGGCAGACGGATGAGGACAGGAGGGCAGACGGATGAGGACAGGAGGGCAGACAGGGTGTTTGAATAGGTCAATACATTTTTTTTTCACTTAATGAGGTAACCGAATGGGCCAAAATGTTCAATGTCATACCGAGTGGGACTGCAGGCTTTAGGGTTTAAGATAGAAGACATATTGACATCTGTAAATGCTCTGACCTTGTTGTTTTACTGGCCTTGATCAGACAGTTTCCCTGCCAATGGCCTTGGCTTGATCAAATACGCAGAGTCAGTGAGAGGCGTGCGTAAATAAAGAGAATGAGAGCAGTGATCGACAGTACAGCATGCTCCAAAATGACAATACAACTATAGAAAAACTCAAAATACCAAAATGTGAAAAATACTGTACTTTATTAACACATCAGTGGAACCAGCCAAAATCATTTATTGATTAAATTATATATCAATGCCCTCCAAATCAAGGTTTTACAATCAATGGCACGCTTACAGATTATTGTAAATAACATCTACCAAATGTAAACCCGGAATTTCAAGTTAATCAAAATATTGAGTCTTTTAGTCCTAAGTATCTTCTTTGTGCAAGGCCACATCTCCAGTCCCCCACGATCTCAGCCCCAGATGTTATGCTGCAATAGCCGGGACTAGGGTCATTCTGTCCTTTCACAGTCCCCACTTAAATTTAATTGAAATGTGACGGGGGAAAAAAGGCAGTTAATATATCTAGTTCTGGGGGTCAGAGTTGTACCGAGGTAGTCTAGACCTAAGGTACGCCTACTCTAATGTTTCTGATGTCTTCATGTGGCCTGATGACTCCTTCCTGTCCCCATCCTGTGCCCACCCTGCTGTCTGGTGCCCACATCACTGCTGTTGGTGATCACGTTTCCACCTGGTGACTCAAGCTGTACATCTCCAGAGAGCGTTGCGTTCTCCCTGACCAAGACCACCAAAATGTGTTTATGCTACACAATGACTATGGTCACAGCCCACCCATTCCTGTCTTCATTTTTAGACAATAAATAAAAAATGTGACCTTAATACAATGGGCTGTGTACCTTCAGATCCCCCACCCGGTACAGCCAGAAGAGGAATGACCACTCCTTTGTGTCTGGCCTCTCTAGGTTTCTTCCTAGAATCCACCTACCAGGGAGTTTTTCCTAGCCACTGTTCATCACTTTTGTTGCTTGCTCTTGGGGGTACTCTGTTAAGCAATTACATCACTTCCTGTTCCACTAGGGTATAACAACGAGGTAACATGCATGCAATATCCCTTCGTCATCCAACACCATGAACAAAACAAAAGAACTGGCAGTTCAATAAAGACAGATGGTCGTAGACCTTCATGAATCTGATAGTGGCTACAAGAAGATCCACAAACAATTGGATACCACTGAACACTGTCAGGGCAATTATTAAAAACAATTCTAACAATGTGTAACAGTTGCAAACCTCATGGGTAGACGCATATGTATTTTGCCCCCCCGGATAGGGAGGAGGATGGTTAGAAAAACAACAAAATCCCCAAGTATCACTTTGAAAGATCTGCAGGCCTTGGTGGCATCTTGGGGTCACCAGGTTTCAGAAAGCACCATCAGACGCCACCTCCACAACCACCGCCTCTTTAGAAGGGTTGACAGAAGAAAGACCTTTCTAACTCCAAGACAAAAACTCAAGCACTTGAATTTAAAATTAATTTTGAATTATGACTGGAAGGTGCTCTGGTGAGATGTCTGATACAGCATCGACATGTTTGGTGTAAAAACGGAGACGCATACAAAGAGAGGCACCTCATACCCACAGTGAAATATGCTGGTGGGTCAGTGATGTTGTGGAGACGTTGTAATTCCAGAGGTACAGGGACAATTGTCAAGATTGATGGCACAAATTGGCCGTGGGGGACATTCCAACAAGACAATGACCCAAAACATACCTCAGTATCCACACAGAAAGGGTTCTGTGACAACAAATCAATGTTCTGCTATGGCCATCTAAGTCACCGGACCTTAATCCAATCGAAAACCTGTGGGCTTGAGTTGAGGCGGGAAGTTGATAAGCGCAAATGGAAGAATGTGAAGGATTATGAAAGAATTTGCATGGAGAAATGGTCCAAAGTCCCTCCAAATGTGTTCCTTAACTGTGTCAAACATTACAGAAAGACTCCATGCTGTTATCCTTGCCAGAGGTGGTTGCACTAAGTACTGAATAAGGAGTGCCAATAATTATGGAACCTTGATTTTGGTGCAATTTCTTGTGTTAAATAATTGTAGGATTTTAGTTGGTTCCATTGCAACATCAATAAAGTACAGTGTGTCTTCACATGTTGGTATTTCGAGTTTTTCTATAATGATACCGTTTATGTTTTTAAAGTATTGTTTGTGCATTGCCAGTCAGGGGTGCCAGGAATTTGAGACCACTGTACATCTGTATGTGTGTGATTCAACTGTTTGCTTGGAGCATCTTCTAGGGGCTGAGCAAACAGGGACAGCACTGCCTGTGATAGGTAAGTAGTAGGAAACAATTACTTTGCCAAATAGTTTGCGTTCAGCTCCCTGTCTGCAGGTAGGGTGACTGTTAATTGCAGTTGGTAAATGTGGAAATCCTCCCATATATGCACCAACTAAAGGCTTCTGTGTGGGACGAGCAGAACAATACGAATGGTTTGGCAACACGTGCTCGGAGGAAGAATTTGATCGATATTCACCATCCACATTCATACCGAAGGGGGGAGCAGTTACTACAAACACACTTCTAGACCATATATATTACTTGTCTGGCCATTTACTTGCCACCCCAGTTCTGAAACCTCATTCAATGACACAGTTTATCATAAACACCTTCCAAATAACTATTGTGCCTCCCATAGCTGCAGTTGTGCTTGTAATAAATGTAATTAACTGCCCTGCATTGCAGCTGTGTCAATGTGATCAGTAATTGAAAATATATTGTGGCGTACTGATAGGAGGGTGGTACCAATATGGCCAGCACTGGGTGAGTGGTAATGACGTCAAACGTGATCGTCTTACTCACCAAGCTCTAGCGCAGCGTTTTTTAACATCTGGGCCCCGACCCATGGGTGGGTCATGGGAAATAAAATGTCATCAACATGCCTGGCTCCATGGGGTTACAAAGCCTGGCATTGCCTCGCAGACAGAATGTGGCCCGCCAGTTATGTTTTCCCATGAAGTTTGCCTGTAACCTTGTCCAGATGTTATTGCATACAGCAATTTTAGACAGAAGTGACTAGGATTTAGATGACTGCTGCAGATTTATTCTACATCTCCAGCTGCAGAGCACATGACCCAAAGTACTGTAGCCTGCAGAATGTTTTGCATCATGTACATTGGACTTGACTAGTCTTTTTACGAAAATTGTCATTTGAATTATTTCAGTTATTGTCGCCCATCTTCAAAGTCAAAGTCAAAGTTGTTTATTTGTCATATGCATCGAATGACATCACATCATCCTATGCAGAGAAATTCTTGTGACATGGCTCGACACATCTACACAGTGGGCTTAAAAAAAATTATATACAATATAAAGTGGGTGATGTTTGGACTGTAGTTGCAGACAAGGAGTTAGCTTATCGTAATAAGTAATGCTTCTTAACCTAATGTGTTTGTCAGTACTAATGTGTTTGTATTTTGTTTCCTACAGAAAAGGCCTGTGTTGCTCCTGTTGCACAACTGACTGCACTGTAAAGGGCCCTTGTCAAAGTCGCAATTTTTTTTGGGTCAACTGAAAAAAAGTTTGAAAACCACTGCTCTAGTACAGAGGTGGGCAAGCTGGTTTGAGGGCCACGTCACACTGAAAATCAATAGAGGGTCACACATATTGTAACTTCCCTACCTTTGATTGGACAAGAATATAATCTTAATAGAAATCTGTTCCACACCAGACTAAAGCAGAGGTGCAGAATAAGGTGCCCAGTGTATTAATGACAATTGTTTGCATTGATCCCGTGTGCATAGATTTTCTTTCACTTACAGAATGCCATTGTGTTAGTTAAAGAAAAACCATTGATCCACCTTAGTTTATAGATGAGATGACTGGATACAAATAGCCAGGCTTCCTCAAACCACACCATGTAACACAACGCATTAGCTCTCTCCCCTCACACATCTATGGCCCTATGAAATCCATTTAATTTTTTGGCCAGTTCTGTAGTATTCTTTTTGCAAATTCCATGATTTTCATTATAATTTTTGGTTTATCCGCTTATAATCTCACACCTTCATTTAAAAACACCCTAGACCAGTGGTTAACAAACATTAGTGTACTACTAGATGTCCTTGTACCCCTGGTTCGAACCCATTGCCCTTAGCAGTAGTGGTGTGTCTACTATTAGCTCTTAATGTGGCTTTTTCAAATCAGAACAGAGGTTTGGATTCAAATTCAAACGGTGAGATTCCCATTGTAAAATGCAGATTGTGTCCCCCCCCCCATCTTTTACAGATCTGGAAAGATTTTATCCAATTAGCCTATTTAAAATGTGTGCAAATCCATTTTATATGGGATTTGTACACATGCACAGTTCAGTGATACGGCTCATTTTTTTTTTATTGTCAGGACGATGCAAACCAGAGGTTGCTTTAGTTTGTAGAAGTCTAGGATTTCAAAATGCAGACACTCCAATAATCGGCATTTTACTTGCCTTCTAATTTATTATATGAACGTGGGTGTACTCGGTGCTCTAGAAGGCAGGAAATAGGCCTGTTACGGCAATAAAATCTGAATGATATTGTAGTGATTGTTCTCGATCAACAGTGTATATAAAATATTTGTGTTGGAAAAAAATTGCGAGCACTGATCCCATATCTGTCATTATTCATTAGGCAATTGGGATTTATTTTGCTCCAATTTTGTCATACTTGTAACCAGAATACGTCAGATTATCACTTGAAATTGAACTGAGGATTGGAAACTGTGTTTTGGATTTTGGATAAATCCTCTGAACAGTATGTATTCTGTGCGTTATTGGACCGTTTGAGCACTTCAGTGGATATATAATGTTCCATCACTCAACTCACAAATTGTTTATAGTTTTAAATGATCCTGACTGCACAATAGACAGATTCACAACTTATTTTAACACTCATTATATTAACTAACAAAGTTGCAATATGCATTACAGCTGGATAATTTAGTCTCATCCAACCCTCGATGTTACAATTCTAAATAATTCTTATTTTTTTTTTACATATACTATAGGCCACATAATTTGTGCAAATGACATTTACTACATTCACATTTATGCATTTGCACAAACTGAATTGGACTGAAACAAGAGCATTTCACTCAGAACAACAAATTATCAGTCTGAAAACATGAACCGTTTCAACTGTAAAGCTATAAATAATTATATATTGCTTGTGTTATGTGACAATGAATTGACTGAAAAACAAGCATTTGCCCTCCGGATAGCATGAACACTTTATGCTCTGAAAAATTAACACAGCCTACACTGCAGGTGTACACAGCAACCACTATACCGTAATAACACAGCGAAACAGAATTAACACATTTTTGCTCATTTGATTCTGGGGGTGTGTAGTCCGGTGGCCTGTACTTTTCGCTTCTTGAGGCAATCTGTCTTAAGAGTCTGCTTGTCTTTAATGAGTTTGAAAGCTGTGCATTATAATCCAAAATATATTTGAACAAAAAACATTGTCTAAGTGGTTGTTACAGCAAGTTGGATTTTTTCTGGTGTCCATATAGACTTAATCAGTAAAAATAATAATTCAACTGGGAGCGGACATTCCATTTTAGACATTGGTCATTGAGACATTTTAGATATGGTCAGCTTGTGGGAACTAAAACGTGATTAGATCACAATTAGACTGTATAAAATAAAGATCTGTAAGACCCATGCATGGCAAATCATGATAACCTGTCACATTCGAATGGTCAGTAGGTCAAACCAATCAAAATACGTTTCTGGAAATAAGTAAGGTCACCTTGAAACTGACTAAAATATTGGGCTTTCCCTGGTAAACGGGACATCTGGTCACTATACCAATACACCTTCGTTTTCAGAACACAAGATATTTTTTTCTGCATTTTCAATTATTTTTCTGTGTAAAAAACACAGAATACTGCGTTAACACGACCTCTGTAAGACAACCGCACATTCAGCTAGAGTTGCTATGCTCAATGGTTCCTCTACATGAAGTAGACAAAAGTGCACTGTGGGAGGTTCAGCAGATGCTAATTTCTTTGTTTATATGGTTATATGCAACCAAATCCTGACACCTATTACAAGCAAATTATGATTTTTTTTACCACATCATATGCAAACAACCCTTTCAGGGACCAGAGAACTGAAGCTAAATCTGGGACTCATAATGGATGCTAGAGGTCAGTGGTGAGGACAGTCCTACTATATTATTCTGTAATGAACATACTGTGGAGCTCTGGCTGCTTTCCAGGCATTTTAGCAGAAGAGTTGATCCCTAAAGAGTAATTTTACAGACATAAGCAGGGTGCGGCTAACTGGTGAACCACATCTTACACACAACACGCTTGTAGTCATGTGCTGGAAATAAACAAAGACACTAATAAATACTGTAGTACACAAGTGAAAAATAAAGGAGCTGTAACAGTTCACTCTCCTTCCCTTGCACAAACTGACTGATGAATGCGCGCGCGTATAGGACTCTCCCACTTTAGTCATGGCCTGACTATGAGCAGCTACGCTTTAATGGCATTCAGCTGACAATCTGAACCCACTGAATGGAGAAATACAGAGAGTATTAGAGAGGAAATGCACAGGCTGCAGACCTGTGCTGTTTGACTACTCAACCGATACACTGGCTCCAGCCTGGATTTAATACACACACACACACACACACACACACACACACACACACACACACACACACACACACACACACACACACACACACACACACACGTTGTGAGGAGTACAGTTCTGACTCATTTCGTTGTAGCCACAAAAGAGCTCATCTTCATCAGGTAGTCAAGAGCTTCATAATTAGTTGACCAATACATGTAATTCACTGTATGGTTTCAGATGCCCAGAAGGGGCTTGGTAAAAACCCCTCTATTGCTAAAGAAGCTAAGTGCCTCTATGACAGTTTCTATCACTTTTCCTGTTTGTGTGTTTCTTCTTTGCAATAGTGATAGACCGAATTTAATTGGCCGGCCAATATATCGGGCTGATATTTGTGTTTTTACATGTATCTGCATCGGCCTACACAAAGCTGCTGCGTTCGCCGATTTTCTCGGCATTATTTACAGACAAGCGTCCACACACGTGTTGCTGGAGATAATGCAGTTCACGTGCAGACCATGCACTGCCCCTTGTTCTACCTCACCTGTTTACTATTTGTAAAAAAATAATTTTTAAATCAACATTCAAGTTCAATAAAAGTTCCATTTTTAAATTGAGACTTGTAACATTTGTGATCATTGTATAATTTTTATGATGTAATTTGAGGTAGCAAAAGCAATATCTGCTCCAAATATCAGCTCAAGAATATCGGCAGCCCGTATCGGTCATTGGCTGAGGCTGATGAAAGAAAATCGGTATCGGCAGTAAAAAAATCCATATCGGTCAATCCCTACTTTGCACCCTTTGAGTCCTCCTTGGATTTCTACAAAACACTGCTAGAGGCTCTAGCTTGAAGCAAAACCCTGTAAGTCCTTCTTTCATAAGCAAGCATTGCATTCCACAATAAGGGAAAGAACAATACTTTTAACTGATACCAGTGAAGAAAGTTGGATCTCTGGAATGTAAATGAATGACCCTCCCGTCAGGTAAACTCATTTATAACTGACCCTCCCTAAACGCAACAAATGACACTTATAGCCAAAATAAATACAACAATAAAGTGCCTAATTTGTAAATTACAAAACAAACCATGATGGAGACATGGTAGCAGAATACCCTGTTCAAAAATGTTTCAAATTTGCAGAATGGCATATTACCGTTAAGTGACAGGGTGGTTGAGCAGTATACAGTACTTTTGCCATATGCAGAGATATAATCCAGTTTATCAGTTTTTGACTCCTGCACTCATTCCTGCAATTAAATATTAAATATGAAGAAATTGCCAGATGATTTCACAAAATAACCCATAAGATAGAATGATTCTAAACCCTCCCCCTGATAGAAAAAAGCATGATCCTCCCCTATTTTCCTCCAGGGTAGTAATTCGTTATCTTGCAAAATACCCCTGAACGCAATCTGTTCCATTCAATAAAGAAGTAGATCCGGGGGGGGTCCATGTGTTTAAGTGGACCAAGTCAGACAAGCTACGTTATGATAGTCAGTGGTTCAAGCCTGGCTTTGGCTTCTCCGACCATGTGTGGAACCCCCAGTACGAGGCAACACAAATTGGCATAGTCTGGGTTATAAAATGTAAGTTTATCTACCTTACCACATCCCTCTCCAGCAACTTCTTGTGTGCAGATCATGTGTCTGTAAGTTCCAAGTGCACACAGCAACAAAGAATCAGCTAATATTAAAAAGATAAGCGGGTTTCCCCGACAGTGTATGAATGTGAAAAATGTCTACAGTCAGGCAAGGTATAATTAGATTGATCAGTGAAGGATTAGTGCAGGGAGCCTCTAAAAGGAACTGAGCAGGTTTGTATTTCCATGTCAACAGTTTATCCCTCCTCAGGTTGTAGCACCTCCAGATCATTTAGACCATATAAATAGAATGGATAGAAAGACCATTCCAATGCAAATCAATGTAGCAGAATGGTCGAAGCGGCAGCCATATTTATGTGTACCACTCCATTTCAAAGATCTAGCAGCCTACTTCTGCATTAAACTGATTTGCGTGTTGACACTGTGCCAACTAATAACAATCGCCATTTTGTTGTGTACTAATCGAATGACCACGCCAAGCAGTTCAATGGCCTTTCTATATATTCTATTTCTATGATTTAGACAAACTCTTAAATCATTCAACTGCTACCCAAGTGGATCATCACAGCTTCAGAAATACATGCTGGATCTTTATCTTGGCATAGCCCATACACACGTTCTATGCCACAAAACACTTCCCATAAGCCTTAACCTGCTTTGGGTATGTACCGGTATGTGTTTGCAGTCTACCAAAAGACAGGCTGAACATCAGAAATCTCTACAGGTGTATATGACTCCTCCCTTTCTGTTCTACTTTATGGTGCAGTTGTAGACAGCCAAACTTAAGAGGCACCTACAGCTACACACGTTCATAGGCTTCTATGTTATTGAAATGTGCGTGCCCATTTATTCTTTAAGAATAATGAAACCCAAAAGATTACACTTCTTTTAATGGACGATAAGTAAACTTAAAATGGAAAGACATGATCAAACCCATCCATGATCAAACACATCCAACAGTGTTGTGAAATCTACTCACAGTTATAACGGCCTTGCTGAGACAGAGGGACCCTCTGCAGCCGAACTCTCTCTCATCCTGAGACTTATAGTAGCTCAGAGTGTTGTTCTTTAGGACCACCCAGCGATCCTGCCAGCCGTGGATGTAGTTGGTCCACTGAAGAAGCAGAGGGAATGCAAAATAAACTTAGTTAGCTTTAAGGAAGGATTTCACAGTGTTAATGGTATGAATTAGGACTAGTAAAATACACCTGTTTTTACCTATGCGATGACACATTAGCTAAGAACACAGCAGCTACAGCAGTCTGATGAAGCTAAATGAGAAAAGCAGCTCATTGCATAGTAACAGAATTCGTCAGATTCCAACAAAACTATTTATTTACACTTAATATTTTAAACAAACATATTTGAAGAACAGTGCAGTAGCAATGTTTGTTAAGTTTGGGTGAAACAACGCGGTTCAGTCTGCACCGTGAACCTGAACACATAAAAAAAAACAATTACAACAGGAATGATGTAAAGTACAGTAAGGCATTTGTTGTTCTGCTGTAAAAGAACAGGCATATATTGAATATAACTTATGTGTGCATAAAGGTGTGCATAAAGATAGGCAAACTTTGTTTGATTGGTCGTTAAAAATAATAATAATAATAATAAATTGATTTACACTATATTCTTATTTGGTTCCTCTGTATTAGTTTAGTATTGTTACAGTAATGACTATTTCAATGCTAAACGTGGTATCAATATTAAAATCTAAATTTTGCCATTGTGAAAACACTACACTGTGACATTTAAAAACAAAAGATATGCCAGTTTGAAGCCTACACAGACTAGTGCATGTACTATTGCCAATATTAACTTTAACTCCTACAATCATACCTATTGGTTACTGTTGTGATTCAAGGTTCCTGTTTTGATGCAAACTTACTGTGTAATGTTACTGTGGCAACAATCTGAGGCAAAAACCTGCAACAAGCACTCGCCCACTCCAGAGCCATATGTTTACTGTGTTAAGCCAATGATTAGAATGTGGTAATATGTTTCCAAATAATGGAAATGTAATGACAATAAACTAGGAAAAGATGTTAAGGGAAAAAACGCAGGATAGTTTAAGGCTCTACAAGCCAGAATGTTTAATAAAAATATATTTAAACGTATTTTACAGTTTGTCTGTACTGTATACCTGGTTCAATGTACAGATTACCATAAATGTATACAGCAAAGTAGAAATAAAAAATTTTCGGGGGCTTGTGCAATATATATGCTCATATTAAGATCAGTCAACATTCTGACTTGGGACTGACTGGACAACTTTTAAGTGGGTCCACACTGCTTTTGAAAAGGATTACACAGAAACAATGTCCTGACACTGCTCTGAAATACTCAAAAAGCTGTACAAAACAACAATGGAACAAATTCAATCAATACATCTAAAGCTATTGTAGCATGTTTACATTGATTAATATATCATTTCTCCAATTAAATTAGCATGATGATTATGTGAAATAAGATCAACATGCTTCGATTGGATGATGAGACCCAAAAGGACTAGTGGTTTTCAAAACTCTGGACTCCCAGCCATCTCACAGATTTGTTGACAGTAGTGTCAAACCTCAACTGATATCAGCAGTCAAAAGCTAGGTAATTAGATAAGAAGTTGATTCAAGTGTTCTAGTTCAATTAAATAAATCGGGTACTGCTAGAAAACATTTTGCTTGCCAGAGCCCATAATAAGCAAAGTTTAGTAAAGGTGGGCTGGGCTATACTGTAGGTAGATTATAATCTGCTGGCTCTCTTGGACTTTGGCTAACTACTCTAGTTTGTAATGTAGCTAGTTACCTACATACTAAAATGCAAACAATCATGTCAAAAAACTAGGGTGTTTGATTCAAGTTTAGGATAACTTAAACAGTATTTAAGACACATTCAACCAAACCGTTTTCGATTAATTTATTTCAGAGTCACACACCCTACAGACCTATGCCATGAGCTGGGTAGCCAGGTAGTTAGCAGGGTAACCAGATGTCTACTGTCTTATAGTTAGTTTGCCTGTCTTGTTACGCTAGCTAAGCCATTCTGACCTTAGTGAATTACAGTAGCTAACTACACTACTGTACCTTGCTGAGGATTCCACCGAACTCGGCGAGTCCAACGGCTGATTGTCCGACTGATTCAACGTTCTCCAGATCTTCATCAGATCCCGATGAGTTCCAACTCTGGTTATCCGACATTGTTATTTAGCTAGTTAGCGTGTATGCTAACGTTCGCTGACAGTCGGTGGAGTTAAATACTAAATGTAAACAAAAGTCAAAAAATGACAGCGAGCGTCATCCGTGTGACATCCGTGTTGGCAAGTTTTTCGATGTCCTTCTACAACAATGTAACTGATGGGCAACTAGGCTAGTCCACACTGGCTCTTCACCTGGTGGCTCAGTATGTCTCAGCACCAGACTGTCTGTCTAATATAAGCTACTGCCAGCAGACTGAACGAGCAATTGAATCGCACCTTTCTGTTTCTTTTCGTCGCAGACGTCCACGCTTATTTAAAATAATCAACGCACTAGCAGCTATATTAAATAATTGTTCACACTACTAACTGGTGCGGTAAACGTAATCAAATCCTGCGTTTATACGTCGATGTGTTTGTAGCGCTGTTGACAGCAGCTCTATTTGACGTGATTTGGATTCGCGAAAGGAGCGCGTGCTTGGCTTGTTTGGTGGAAGGGGCGCTGGCTGCTCGAGGAACGTCACTAATCTACTCTCTGCACTTGTCTAAAAGGGAAGCAAACCCCTCCTTCGTAATTCATT
Organism: Umbra pygmaea; assembly: GCA_016801145.1. Classification (NCBI taxonomy): domain Eukaryota; kingdom Metazoa; phylum Chordata; class Actinopteri; order Esociformes; family Umbridae; genus Umbra; species Umbra pygmaea. The sequence continues at coordinate 29,722 of JACXGM010005790.1, forward strand.
TCGTGTTCTTACTGTATATGATCTAGACCGTATATGATGTACACCTATATATCATTGGCGTACACACAGTAATGCCGCGTTCAAGACAGCTCGCAACCACGGAACTGGGAACTCAGAAAATGTATTAGAGTGATTTTTATGTGATGTTTGCATCACATTTTTTATTTGATCTTTTTTTTAAGTACATCCTTTACTTATCTAAAAGCATCAAAGAAAATAACTTTGTCTATTTGAAAATTATTGAGCACAAGCTGAGTGTGATAGGAATTAAAATAAATATGTACACTCACACGGGCCATTTCGGTGCATCTGTTCAACAGCTTGTTAACGCAAATATCTAATCAACCAATCACGTTGCAGCAAGTCAAAGCATGTAGGCATGTAGACATGGTCAAGACGATCTGCTGAGGTTCAAACCAAGCATCAGATTGGGGGGAAATGTGATGTAAGTGACTTTGGGCTGGTTTGAGCATTTCAGAAATTGCTGATCTACTGTGATTTTCCAGAACAACCATATCTAGGGTTTACAGAGAATGGTCTTAAAAGATCCAGTGAGCAGCACTGTTTTGGGCATAAGTACTATTGATGGCCATTGTCACATCCAGAAATATTTAATTGGGGTGGCCAGATGGGGCCACTGAAAATCTTTGGGTGGCACACCAAAACCAAAAACCATAACTAAATTTCAGGAATTCTATTATGCTTTTGTAGTATGTTGGCTTTAATGTATTGCACACTGATATTGTTTGGTTTCTTAGTTTACAAAAAACATGAATGCCAACATGCACTGTGACATACTGAAGCAGAGCATGATCCCCTCCCTTTGGAGACTGGGCCACAGGGCAGTATTCCAATATGATAACGACCCCAAACACACCTCCAAGATGACCACTGCCTTGCTAAATAAGCTGAGGGTAAAGGTAATGGCCTGACCAAGCATATCTCCAGACCTAAACTCTATTGAGCATCTGTGGGACATCCTCAAACAGAAGGTGGAGGAGCGCAAGGTCTCTTAACATCCAGCAGCTCTGTGATGTCATCATGATGACTGAAGTGACAACCTGTGAAGCTCTGGTGAACTCCATTCCCAAGAGTGTTAAGGCAGCACTGAAAAATAATGGTGGCCACACAAAATATTGACACTTTGGGCCAAATATGGACATTGTCACTTACGGGTGTACTAACTATTGTTGCCAGCTGTTTGGACCTTAATGGCTGTGTTAAGTTATTTTGAGGGGACAGGAAACGTACACTATTATACAAGCTGTACACTCACTAATTTACATTGTAGCAAAGTGTAATTTCTTCAGTGTTGTCACATGAAAAGTTATAATGCAATATTTACAAAAATAAAAAGGGTGTACTCACATTTATGAGATACTGTATGTGTTTGAATCAAAGTTTAAATGAACTAATTGTTTTATGGAATACAGTTTAAAATGTACATCACGTTTAAATTATTATGCAAATTGGAATTAGGTGTCAAAAATTAAATATTTTGTTTTTCAATCAAACTCATGGATGGTATTGTGTCTCCAGGCTCTTTGGATCACTGAAATAAATCTCAGACACCTTTAATAATTAGTTTGCCTGGTGAGCCCAAAAAAGAAAAACAACTTAAGAAGGATGTTCCACATTATTAAGCAGGCCACAGGTTTCAAGCAATATGGGAAAGAAAAAGGACCTCTCTGCTGTGGAAAAGTGTCAAATAGTGCAATGCCTTGGACAAGGTATAAAAACAGATATTTCATGAAAACTTAAGCGTGATCACCATACTGTGAAAATATTTGTGGCTGATTCAGAGCACAGACGGGTTCGTGCAGATAATTAGGAAGGTTACTGCGAGACAAATTCATCAGATTAAGAGAGCAGCTGCTAAAATGCCATTACAAAGCAGCAAACAGGTTGCCTGAACCCTTATTTGAGTTGGCAGTGGATCACATCTACATGACATATTCAGTGGTAGAGCTGAATCATTATAGGAAAAATACTTATATTTACACATTTTGAAAATATTACTTTCGCATACAAATTGTAAAACTTTTGGGGGGTCCACGTGGCATAGTGGGCTAAGTCGCTGCATTGCAGGACAGTCAACAGTACGTCACAATGTTTATGGGTTTGAGCCTGACCATAGGTTCTCTGACTTTGCCTGGGCCTCCTGCATGAGGCAGCGCATAATTGGCATAGCATTGCCCGGGATTTGGGTTAGATAATTCAGATTAACTATCCTACCACATCGCTCTCCAGCAACTCCTTGTGTCCAGATCAGGCACCTGTAAATTCAATCGCGGACGTATATTCGCTGAACGTAATCATTACGTGCATGATCCAACTAAAGGCTTCCATGTTGGGTGAACAGTGCAAAAACAGTTGGTGGCTCGGGTGACATGTGGTTGAACCATGTGCGCAACCCTCATCATCACAAAAAAATGAAATAAAAAAATTGTCAAAATTCAGACCAGAATTTGTGTTTTATAGAAACGAAGCCTAAAACATTACAGTTTTTCTGAGTTACAGTATTCTATAAAAGGGTGAACTGAATTCTGCGCCCAATTGCAAACTTTTCTCTACTAGTGTTCTACCATGTGGCTGTCATGAGGTCTAGGGCTCTGACTTAGTATGATCATGGGACCTGTTAGAGGAAACCACAAGACCTACATTAGGATAATAAAACTACACGAAGGGGGGCTAGCAAGATAGTGCCTCCTTCAACAGGAACTATATTTCTGGCCCCTGGCAAAATTGGAAGTCTTGTTTTTAATGAATGTTTCAATGGTAGTAGGTGTTAACTTGTTGATTAAGGATGCCTCCGGTACCATATCCCACAGTCAACAACAGCTTTTGAAAATCAATCAGCTCTCATTGATTACAATGAGGTACAAAGTAGTCCCACCCACCAATGTTTTGGAGCCCTTCACAACTTTGAAACAAACACACTCACCTCTGTTAGCTAGCAAGAATACCAGCACTCCACCCTCAAAGCAACAGATTAGCTTCAACACAGAGGATTGCAGGGATAGCTTAGCTATAATTCCCTGCATTAGCAATGTTTGCTCTGGGCTTTTCACAGACTGTGACTGATTTGTCATTAGCCTACTAAGCCAAAATGGAGCCCTTCACATTGACCTTGGTTCCTGAAACAATGTTATCAATGTCAGGGCACCCTGCCAGTATAGTACAAAGAGCTGTCACCAGTACGGACCAGCGTTGACTGTTTAAATAATAAAACAGATATATTTCTGTGAGAATAACAGGCATAAATAGATATTTGAATATCTACATAGAATCAAAGAACTGAATATGTGTGCAGGTGCAGCTGATATATAACTATTCTGTTTATCAGACTATCTTCATTATCTCTAACAGGTATCTGGTCTCCAGTTGACTGCTAGTCTTCAGTATCTCTTTAAGACAGTGTTGACACACCAGCACATCTACAATGCCATACGGTGGTATACACAATCTAGCTCCATTAGTCTCTTTCTTAATCACATGCCTCTATGTCTTCACTTCTCTTTTGTGTGCTTTGGACATAGACTTGCTATGCACCGTGGCAGCCAGATAAATTGAGAAAGAATAGAAACTGTTCTTATGTTCCTTGATTGACTGCTGACTGTTGAAATCAATCCATGTTGGCCCTCCAGACTTCCATTAGTGTTACTGGGCAAAGCAACTGTAGATTTATTCTCACTATTCTCCCCCAAACTGTAGCTCTTTTCTGCTGATACGACAAGAGTTGGACCAGTAGCTTGATCTTCTGACTGGTGTCGGTAAAAGGCTCCTGGTGCAAAACCCCAACCGCCAAGGTGAAAGCTTTGTCATTCAGTCTCCACCCCCATGTCATTCAGTCCCCACCCCCATGTCATTCAGTCCCCACCCCCATGTCATTGCTGAAAAAACATTGATTCTTAAATTGCATTGCCATACCAGAAAACAGTGCAATAAAAAAAATAGAATAACCAGAATTGTTACTATTTAGTACCTCACTATATTCTCTGGGAAATCATCTTACTGCTAATGTCACAACAGCCTGATGCTTCATAACCATTTACAAATAAAGTAGACAACATACTAGTTGTAGCCCATGACATACTTGTGTGTTCTGTGTAGCAATGTCTTGTCAGATCGGCTCTTCTGTGATGACGTATGATGTGTACATGCTGACACATCCACGTGGTCACATAAAGCGGTACAAAGGTACATAGGACCATGGCCTTGGCCAGCACATGCCTGTTGTTTAGACATTATGTCTTTTTACAAGCCAATCTGATTGCAGCCGCACACATCTCAGCCCACAGGATTTCAACTGATTATATATTTTACAGGCCATTGACCAACACACTAATATCCTCTCATAACATGACATTAGGGTAACTGATTATCTTTCACAGGCCAGTGACCAACACACTGATACCCTCTCATAACATGACATTAGGGTAACTGATTATCTTTCACAGGCCAGTGACCAACACACTAATACCCTCTCATAACATGACATTAGGTTAACTGATTATCTTTCACATGCCATTGACCAACACATTAATACCCTCTCATAACATGACATTAGGGTAACTGATTATCTTTCACAGGCCAGTGACCAACACACT
>JACXGM010005791.1:0-11465 GCA_016801145.1 Umbra pygmaea
ACTCTCCGAGTCCGACATAGACGTCTTCTGCGCAAATACAATAAAGCAGCACCAAACACAACAACTTCCCGATGATCCATAATGATCCAGTGATACACATATGAGGATGAGTTCAACTCTTATTGGAAATATGTTCCCTCGATTTAAGCGGGCATGCAATTCATTTGCTCACGATATATTTAAGGCTACGTATGTGTGATGGGTGTGTAACGGCTCAGAACGTACCCTGCTAGCAGCCCGCACGGCAGTTCGCCTTCTCCCCATACCGGGCTCGAACCCGCGGCCATCTGCTTCGCAACACTCACACAGCCATGCTTGCAACGTACCAACCGAGTGAGCTATACAAAAGGTACCAATTGTATAACCCTTTCGGAGACATTTCAAGCTTGCTGTGGAGTGAGTTTATGTACGCTCTTAACTCCGTTACATATGCTAGTCCTGCCCTATTTTTTACAGTCTGATCATACCACGTCAGAGCGGCCAAAGCGCCCAAAGCGTCTAAAGCTTCCCTATACTTTTTTGACAAGCAACCTTGACAGGGCGTCCAGAGCTTCTTTGGAAGCTCAAGTCTGTGGCGGTGTGTACGTACAGTAAGGGTTACTGAGTTATTTGATAAACAACTAGCGAGGCCAGGTTGATTAGACGCTAGACAGAAGTTAAGGTGACCAGTACATGTGCTCCCATGAGACAGTCACGGGTCTGAGGAGATTCTTTTAGGAGGTGTGCGAACAACAATGCTAAGGCTATATAACCCAGTTCCATATTATCATTTTTGGCATTTTTCCCCACACGTCTTGATGCCTTGTTATGAGATGAGAACTTAATTAAAGCATTCTATTATCTACCACAACCTGACTCCTGAAACTATAATTTCAACGAAGATCCTGTTAAGCCTGGAATTACCATCTTACACTTAGCATTGGCTTCAGGGGGTACATAAACGGCCATGATAACAGTACATGTGAATTCCTTGGGTAGGTAAAAAGGCCGGCATTAAACAGACAGATATTCCAGGTTCCCAGAACAGTGACTGCTGGTCATGACAGCATTCGTACACCATACATTGTTGACATAAATGCACAACCCACTGCCTCTAGTCTTCAGTTGTTTTGTCGGCTTTGAACATAGTCGGCCACTCCAGTTTGATTGCATCGTCTGGAACACAGACTTTCAACAAAGTTACAGTGAAAATCATGATATTAATAATAACTTTATTTTTATATAGCGCCTTTAAAGTAGTTTCTCAAGGCGCTTTACATAATAGAACAAACAAATGTAAAACACAATCACACAAGGAAAAAATCAAGTAAAAGCTAACCTACAAAATGTGTTTTTAAATTAGATTTAAAAAGACTTAGTGTCTGTGCATCTCTGATATTTTGAGGGAGTGCATTCCAAAGCGTAGGAGCATAGGAACAGAAAACCCTGTCCCCCATATTGCGCAACCGAGTGTGGGACTGTCAACAGACCAGCTTGTGAGGAGTGTATGTGACACTTTGGTGTATATGAAATTAAAAGCGCAGACAGATCCTGAGGGGTCAAACCATGCAGTGCCTTATATGTGAGCATAAGTATTTTTAAATCAACTCGGAACCTGACCGGGAGCCAGTGCAAAGACTTAAAAAATCTGTGTAATATGCTAATTTCTCCTGACTCCAGTCAGGATCCTAGCAGCAGAATTTTGTACACATTGAAGTTTGTTAAGTGTGGTTTTAGGAGCCTCAGCAAGAAGTCCATTGCAGTAGTCAATGCGGGAAAAGACAAAGGTATTATTAAGCCTTTCAGCTACAGAGAGGGATAACATAGAACTTAGTCTAGCAATATTTCTGATATTAAAATATGAGCTCCTAACAGCAAACCGCACATGAGAGTCAAAGGACAGACCAGAATCAAATATATCTCACAAGTTTTTTAATTTAGTTTGAGCCTCCAAGTCAGAGCCATCTACATTTATAATCAGTGAGCCAGCTTTACGAAGCTGATGAGAGGTGCCAATGAGAAAGACCTCAGTCTTGTCAGTATTAAGACACAAAAAGTTTTCTCAGAAATACAGTATGTTAAAAAAGGAACATCCAAATTTTGACCAGGCTTAGAGTGAATATAAATCTGATGACATCTGCACAAAAATTGTAATTTAGCCGAAGTGATCTTAGAAGCAATCCAAGTTGAAATATGTAAATGCTAAAAAGTAAAGGGCCCAAAATTGAACCTTGAGGAACACCAGTACAAACAGACCCGATCTCAGACCTGAAACCACTCATACAGATGCTGTTGGCGTTCAGAGAGATAAGATCTAAACCAAGTTAAAACAATCTCAGCAATACCAAAGAGCGTTTCCAAACGGTTGAGTAAAAGATTGTGATTGACAGTATCAAAAGCGGCACTAAGATCAAGACGGATGAGAATAGAAATAGAACCAGAATCTGAGGCTATTAACAGATCATTGGTGACCTTGACCAAGGCTGTCTCAGTACTATGATATTTTCGAAAATCCAGACTGAAGGGGCTGAAAAAGATTATTTAATGTGAGATGACTGTGTAGCTGCAAAGCCACAACATGTTCTAGAATTTTTGCAAGTAACAGAAGATTTGATATAGGGTGATAATTATTTAAATTATCCAAATCTGCATCATGCTTCTTAGGAACAGGTGTTACAGCAACAGTTTTTGATGATGGTGGTACAACACCAGTGCACAAAGATTCATTAACAATGCCAAGGAAAGCTGGGCACAGTGAGTCAAAGCAAGTTTTAAATAATCTTGTAGGGAGGGGATCAAGTAAGCAAGTGGTAACTTTCATATGAGATACCTTTCTAGTGAGCGGCTCAGAGTCAATTTTGGAAAAGGTAGTAAAGGATGTGCCAGAGAAACTAGACAAGCATAGTGCAGAAGAGGGAACAGGTATTGCATGAATAATTTTATAAACATTGTCAATTTTAGAGCTAAAGAAATTAAGGAATCATTACATAACTGATTTGAGACATGCAGAGATGAACAGACATTAACTTTGAGAAGTCTGTTTATAGTATGAAAGAGATGCCTAGGGTTACTTTTAGGGATGTACCGATACCATCTTTTAAGGACCGAGTACGAGTACCGATATTCTTTTTCTGGTACTCACCGATACCTATACAAATTCTCTGTGTTCATTTTCGTGTTTTAATTTCATGTGTTTTATCAGGTTACTTTTTCCGGCTATAAGCTAAATCTTCAAAAAAGCGAGTGTTTCCCAATCAATCCGGCCAAACTGCTTCTTCAGCAGACAGATCTGCCTTTTCAACTTAATCAGTCGGGTTTCAAATACCTAGGAGTGAATGTCACTCGCTCAATGCCGGCTCGCCTTTCAGTTAACTTTTCCCCCCTTCTCGTTCAGATGAAGGCGGATTTTAAGAGGTGGGGTAACCTCCCTCTCTCTCTCATAGGGAAGATAAATGCTGTTAAAATGAATAGCTTGCCCAAATTCATGTCTTTTCCAATCTATCCCTTTGTTCTTACCCATGTCTTTTTTTACAGCAATTAACCAGGCGGTCTCCTCTTTCATTTGGGCTGGAAAAACACCAAGAATCAGCAGGTTTTTACTTCAGCGATGTAAATTCAGTGGTAGGCTCGCACTCCCTCATTTTCTATGTTACTATTGGGCCGCCAACCTCCAGAAACCTTTATTCTGGTTGCACTCCCCAGATACATCATGGTACCCAATAGAAGGTCTCTCCTGCTTCTCCTCCTCTCTCCCTGCTTTATTATGCTCTGCTCTTCCTACATCTCCCTCACGTTTCTCAGACAACCCTGTAGTACTATCCATGCTCAAAATTTGGTACCAGTTTCGGTGCCACTTTAAGTTCTCCACTACATCCATTTTGGGCCCTATTAATAATAACCATTTATTTACTCCATCTGTGGTCGACAGTGCTTTTTCTCTCTGGGATAAAAATTGCATTAAAACTTTCTAGGATCTTTATGTAAATTGAGTTTTTTCGAGTTTTCCTAACCTGGCGATTAATCACGCCTTGCCCCCATCTAAAATCTTGTGATATCTGCAGATGAGACATTTCATCTCCTCTAAGTTTGCTGGCTTCCCTTTATTACCCCCCATCCAGCCCTGGAATGAGTTATTTAATTTTTTACCTCAACAGAAATCAGTAATTTCACAAATTTATTCTTGGATTATGTCCTGCGATAAGCACTCCACTAATATACCTAAAACTGCTTGGGAGCAAGAAATGGGTCTTGAATTTTCAAATGATTTCTGGGATGGAGTGATCGATAGAACAAGTTCCACTTCATCTTGTGCCCGACTTGGACTCATTCAGTTCAAGGTGACCAACAGAGTTCATTACTCTAAGTCCAGGCTGTCCAAAATGTATCCCACAGTGATGGATGTGTGTGACAGATGTCATTCCTCCCCATGCAACCTCTACCATATGTTTTTTACCTGCTCGAAATTGAGCTATTACTGGACCTTTGTATTCTATACCCTTTCAGAAGCACTCAAAATCAACCTAACGCCATGCCCCCTGATAGCAGTGTTTGGAGTCCCAGGGGACTCCCTCTTGCTGAATTATAAAAATGCTGATATCATTGCTTTTACTACACTATTAGCACAACGCAGGATTTTGCTGCATTGGAATTCCTCTTAGCCACCCTTAGCCTCTCAGTGGTAATGTGAAGTCTTGTCATTTGGGTGGGTGGTTCGGGACCGATAGCAGGGGAGGGTGGTATGGGGGCTGGGGATTATGTTGGGAGGGGGGTAAAATTGTAAAAATGTATTGATATATTTGCAGACACAGTATCTTTACTGTTATTTTTTTTCCTCTCAATCTTTATAAATAAATAAAATATAATAAAAGGTTACTCCTCTTGATATTAATGCAGAACAAAGCATGAAGTTTGCAATGTGTCGGTTGTTGTCATTAATTTGGAAGTATTTCCACACCGCTGAGGCTGACATTGTGTCTGCTGCTGCCACCGCTGTCTCTGTGCACAAAATATGCTGTCAGTTACGTCACGTGAGGAATCGGTCTTTGGTATCGGGGGATTTTTACAAGTACAAGTACATGAGCTTGGTATCAGGCCCGATACCGATACTGGTATCGGTATCGGTGCATCCCTAGTTACTTTGATTGTTGTTTATAACCTGAGAAAAATAAACAGATCTAGCAGACTCAATTTCAGATCTATATTCCCCCAGGTGGTCTTTCCAAGCTTGATAAAATACATTCAGGCCCAAATCACTTCACTTGCGCTCCAATTTACGGCAAGCTGCTTTCCTAAGGCGCAGGTCATCATTATACCAGGGGGCAGAATGAGTAAAAAAAAACCTGCATGACTTCAAGGTAGCAAAAGAATCCAAATTACAAATTACTTCAAGGGAAGCTGATGGCAGACCACTAGGAAAGGAGACAAAAGTCTGCAAAATTTGACAGATTAATTGATTTCCAATTACGGAATTTAACAGAGTGTGAGGTAGACATACAAGGAAGAGGCAGTTCTACTTAGGGATGTCACGAGAACCGATACTACTGAAACCTTCCGGTTCTAAAATGACAAAACACCAACAATGCCCATTTTTTGAAGCACCGTAGGCACAGTTAGCAAAGATGCCAATGTTGGCAATACTGTAGCTAGCTAGCTTTGTCAGGGGAGGATAACTGAAAAAAGCAAACGAAAAGGGCTTCGCCTCCAGTTGCTAGCTAGGTAGTCTGCTTCGTTCGGTGGAGGATAATATACTTTTTTTTTACTATTCTAATTTTTACACTTGAAATCGGTGCATCGTTCCCGGATGTACTGCAATACCAAGTTATGCGTGGAGCAGACGGAGCAAGCGCCGTTTCCGAATCCCTGTTCGAAAAATAAATTTGTAGAATTGAATTTTTTGTAGAAAAATCAATTATTAGAAAAGAAAAACTGATAAGAACATATGATTCAAAGCTTTCATTATCCAACACAATACAGCCGTATGGGACCGATGCCCAACACATTACACACAATCATTCGCACCAGTGTGAAGCTAGCTTCTTTAGGGAGCCAGCTTCTTTAGTGGATTCCTAGCGTTTCGTAGTTTCGCCTTCAAAATAGCGCTTGATTCAACGCGATAAACATCGAAAATATGCCACTAAACTATATTAGAATAGTGTGTCATATTTACTAACTTATAATATTTTAATAAGAACATTTACATTTGCAATCTGTATTGCTTAAATATATAATAAATACACAGAATCCTGTGTAATGCTAGCTACATTAAGGATGCTAGTGGTAAATGTGGATATTGCATAGATCGCATTAGTCATTTCTCGACTTACCCAAGACCATGTTGACATGCTACTTTTGCTCTCCAAAAAAATTGAACTAGCCAAGAAACGGTGTGCAATGTTGTGAAAAAAAACATGTTTATCTTGTTAGCTGAATGGCTGCACTGCTATATCCACCGTTTTGTTTTCCACTGTTGTTGTTTTTGCGCAGTACCTTTTGAAAAGCTGTCTGGAATGTGTCTGGGCAGTAGTTGTTGCACTTTGAGCATTAACTGCACTTTATTATGTTGTTCTATGCTATATTGCACATCTTTTTTATATCTTGTTATGATATTTTTCAAGTGTTTTAATAAATGTTTTAAGTTCAAGTAGTACAAAATCTTAGAAAATCCTTTTTTTACTGTGGTATCGAAATCGGCATCGAGAATCGTGTAATTTTACTGGTATCAGCACAGACTACTAAATTTTTTGCATCGTGACACCCCTAGTTCTACTTTAAATCTACACTGTGTATTTCTTTGAGTTGATTCTTAGCAAAAACCCCTTTGTTTTTTCAAAAATATGTGCTAATTCATATGTAATTACTTCCACCTAATAATCAAAGTATTTTCGTAAGCGTAGAATCTTCCATTCACAATACCTACAATGGTGCCACTCGAATTGCGGCAGCCATGTTACGCCTCCATCTTTAAAATACATTAGCCAAAGAGGGACATACCTAGAAATTCAAGCATGGCCTTTTGCGCTTTTACACTAGTGGGACCGTGACGAATGTCAGGGGGAGATTACTCACGACTGCCTACAAATTTCAAAGTCTGTTGAAGATGTAAGATCATGCCTATTCTCGAGGACATGTAATAGCAGCGCTGGCTCAAGCTGTACATAAGGCAAGAACGTTCGGCCTGGTAACACAAACTGGGATTTTTCATTTCAAAATAATAGCGCTCGTGGTTCATTGCAATAATCATTGTTTATTCATTGCATAGGTAGTGTCCATGTTCATGTTTTGCTAAAATTTGTATTCTGTTGGAATAAAACAGACTCTAGTGAATGTTTTTCAAATGTAATCGTGTTTTCACATGAGACACTGACAATTTATTAAATCAAATTGTGTGTAAAACATATTTGTTAGTTTTATTAATAAAACATGTTAAATTATTATTTTTGCTATCACATGCTCTTATTGTTTCTTTACACACAATTTCAATTGCATTTGGTTACAATTCACATGCTGTGTAGTGAATTAACATTTATTATTGCAATTAATCAGAACAAGCGCTATTGTTTTGAAAGAAAAAACAAATATCTAGGTTCAAGTTGCTGGAATAATAACGTGAGGGGCTTCAGTTGCTTGTCATATACAATTTCACCACTAGATGGGAGCAGATCCTACACAATGCAGCTTTAAAAAAGATTGCCAGCTGATCAATGAGACAGCTGTGATACAATTGCATCATTTGCAATCACAAGGTGTAATGTATGACCTTTGTGTATAATATGTCTGAGAGAGGTAATCCAGAGTCAAATTTCATCCAGTTTATTCACCAGTGACCGCACATTGGCTAGGAATAAGCTTGTTAGTGGTAAAAGGAGAATTCCGGGCAATTTCAAAACCTAGCTCTGTTGTTTGGATATCTGTAGTGAGAATAACTCAAACAATCTGTATTGCCAAAACCATTTTATCCCCCTGCTCCAGTTTGTAAACTTGCTTTTAACATTTAAACTTGTTTGAAATGTCATTACCAGTGCATATAGCCATGCGCAGTGATTCCTTATAGTGAAAACAGTGACTCTAACAAATCAGCCAGTGTACATACCTGTGTTTATTTCCCGTTTTCCAGTGAAGTCCACACTAGTCCATTGTCAAAGTCATACAATCTAATATTCCAAAACTTATTTTTCCAGAAACAAAAATGATTTGCCATGGTTGGCAATTAACCTGACACTACTTCACAGCTCTCAAGAGTTCAAGAGTTATCGCGCATGAGCATAGGTAACTAAGCAACAGTGTACACTCAGTCTGTGAGCTGAAAAAGTAGTGGTGTCAGGTTACCTGGCCGAATAGTTGCTACTAGTCATTGCATGGACATAACCACGGCAAATCTTTTTTTTATACGTTTTGGAATATTGGATTGTATGAATTCGACTATCGACTAGTGTGGACTACGGAAAGCGGGAAATAAACAGAGGTATGTACACTGTGAAATGATGAATCTCCCAGGATATAAAAGAACAACAATGTTTATTCTTTCAGGTTAGCAGTCCCAAAAACAAGGCAGGAACAGATCATGCAAAGGTACCGAGGAATATCCAAAAACACTATACCAAATAAAATGCAAGGGTCAGGCAAAACTAACAATCCTAGAATATAGGCAAAAGTACAAGGGAATAATCCAAGGCAGAATAGTACACAAACGAAGCAAAGGTCAGAACGGAATAACAATTCATGAATAGAGTGCTCAGAATGAAATAAACAATACTTACAATACCTCGCGAAGAGGCAATGTGTTTGTGTGGCTTAAATACAGTGTGGGTGAGAGCAGGTGTTCAGAATTTGGATGATTGAGTCCGGGTATGGGAATTACAAACACTTACTAATTCGCAAAAACTGGGAAGAACAGAGCCTCATGCTGTACTCGCGACACCAATGTAGAAGTGCATACATTACATATAGAAGTACCACTTTCAATAAGAGGCTTTGTTAATAACCTTCCTATTCCCAGACTCTGGAAGGGTTGTAAGGGTAGTTGCTGTCTCACATAAAGGAGACATATTTTTTATCTGTTTACGTACAGTGTCTTGCGAAAGTATTCGGCCCCCTTGAACTTTTCGACCTTTTGCCACATTTCAGGCTTCATAAAGATATGAAACTGTCATTTTTTGTGAAGAATCAACAACAAGTGGGACACAATCATGAAGTGGAACGAAATTTATTGGATATTTCTATACTTCAAATACTTTGGCAAGGCACTGTACATAGTGTTCTCTCAAAGTTCATAGGTTCATGATACATAATAAGACTGTCTCTGATCCTCAAAAAGGCTGGTCACATAACTGCTGTCTCTATTACATCCTGGGATTTCACTGTGAATACGCAGGGGAGGCTCTTTCACACCAACAAGCTTCTGTACCTTTTTCAGCAGCAAGATCACAATCATCGTTCAATCCCTGTCTATCCAATTACTCTCTCGGTCCAGAAGCAGTAAAATGAAAAATGTGGACAAAGGATCTCAGGAAACCAGAAACCAGACATTCTGTTAGATGGACATGATTATGACAGAAAGCAATGGGGGACCTGCTAATGGCAAGTTTCAATTTCAAGTTTTGTTTGTCACATGTACAGGAGACGCAGATGTTATTGCATCTACAGAGAAACTCTTGTACCATGGCTCAGCAATGCAGTTAAAATAGTAAAAAACAATACAGAATAAAAATGTAAACAATAGGATATGTAAAAAATAATAAGGGTGATAGTTACAACCAATAACATATTAACCAGTAACAACCAATAGACAGATTTTACATGTAAACAATACCATATCAATCATACTGTCCCAGTGAGCACAATAATTTGAAAGACATCTTTTCAATGACAAAGACATATTTTCAATTCCTTTTAAACATTCAGAGGTTATAGGGGTGGTGTATAACGAGTACACCAACTTCTACCTATATGTTATCGCTCAATGGTGTTACTGAATGATAATTAGCAGAAGTTGCAGTTAAATGACTGAGTGACTATATATATATATATGTATATATCAGCCGCGGTCGGTGGATCTTAATTGGGGAGGACGGGCTCGTATTACGCTCGGAACCGGAGTGAATGGAATGGTGCGCAACGAAAAAAACCAATTGTTTTTTTGATTTGCACACATTCCATTCATGATATATATATATATATATATATATATATATATATATATATATATATATATATATATATATATATATATATACACACTGCTCCAAAAAATTAAGGTAACACGCAATCATCACAGTATAACACTGTGTCAATTAAACATCAGTAATATCAATCTGACGAGTAAGAACTCATAAGCAACTTTAAATCGATATGACTTAATCAGATTCTTCTAGAGTTTAGCATTTTGCTAGTGTCCTTGTCACTACTGGTGACTCGAGGCGGTATCTGCCACCCATTAAGGATGCACAGGTAGTTCAGCTTCTCCAGGATGGCACATTCATATGTGCCGTCGCAATGTTTGCGGTCTCCCAGTACCATCTCAAGGACATGGAGGAGATACCAGGAGACGGGCCATTACACAAGGATACCTGGACAGGCTGGTAGAAGGGCATCAACCCAGCAACAGGGCGGGTATCTGCTACAAAATGACCTCCATTGGGCTACTGGTGTGCATGTTTTTGACCAAACTGTCAAAAACAGACACCATGAGGGTATCATGAGGGCCCGATGTTCTCTAGTGAGACCTGTGCTCACAGCCCAGCACCATGCAGCTCGATTGGCATTTGCCAAGAAACAACAGATATCCAGGTCCGCCATTGGCACCCGGTTCTCATCACAGATCAGAGCAGGTTCACACCGAGAATGTGACAGATGTGGAAGAGACTGGAGATGCCACAGTGAATGCAATGCTTCCTGCAACATCATCCAGCATGATCGGTTTGGCGGTGGGCCAGTGATGGTCAGGGGAGATGTATTCTTGGAGGGTCACACAGACCTCCATGTGTTAGCCACTGGTACACTGACTGCAGTTATGTACCGGGATGAAATACTCAGACCCATCGTCAGAACTTACTCTGGTGCAGTGTGCCCTGGGTTCCTCCTGGTGCAGGACAATGCCCGGCTTCATGTGTCCAGAGTATGTAGGCAGTTCCTGGATGACAAAAGTATTGATGCCATTGACTGCCCGGAGCTGGATTGACTGTCCAGGAGCTCACTGATGCCTTGATCCAGGTCTGGGATGAGATCCCTCAGGACACTATCTGGCGACTCTTCAGGAGCATGCCCAGATGTTGTCGGGAGTGCATACAGGCACGTGGGGGCCATACACACTACTGAGTCACATTATGAGTTGCCGTGATGAAATTCATTAAATTTGGAACAGGCAGTGATTTGAATTGTTGTACTTTGACTCAATCGGTTAGCGATTTTGGTTTCCATTGAACGTTCTTACGTAATTTTGTTCTTAACAAATTACCCAATGTGTGATTTGAGTGTTCCCTTTATTATTT
>JACXGM010005791.1:11565-34346 GCA_016801145.1 Umbra pygmaea
ACACACACACACACACACACACACACACACACACACACACACACACACACACACACACACACACACACACACACACACACACACACACACACACACACACACACACACACACACACACACACACACAGTATACAGTATATACTGTTTCCTTAGTCATCCTGTATGTGGAAAGTTGTTCACCAGTCCAGATTTGCACAGCGTGCACTGTCTTAATTGTACCACATTCTGTGAGTGCAGACATTTTTTGAGTGGCCCGGCTACGCAAAAAGGAAACAGATGTTTCCTTTGTTTTCTTAGAATCAGGGAAGGCTACACAGACAAAGCTGACTCATCACAAAAGCCTTTGAAAGACTGGCCCCAGAAGACATGAATGTACAGTAATCCTCCATCGTGTCTGTGACATCACATTGTCATTTAGACTGATGAACAATACTCTACTGACCTGAGGAGGAAGTCATTTAACTGAGTGAGACATAACGTGCACTCGATATCATACCCTCTTGGCTGACGTGTGTTTTGGTTATAATGAAAATAGCATTCCATTCAGATTGCTCATGACAGTACTGAAAAATAAACTAAGAGTAAATAAATGTGGATGTGGGTGAAGAAATTAATCAAGTTGCAAGAAAACATTACACAGTGCTTAAGAATTAATTAACAAGAAACAGAAGTGAATGCACCATTATTGGAACATACAGTCTGTGTTTTGAGGGCTGAATGTGATTTCAATAGTTAATTAATTACCTTATGGTTAACTATAGTTGTTTTACAACACTATTTTACAATTTCTTTGAGTAAAGTGAACTTTGAACAAAGTTACATTTAAGTAATTTAGCTGCCACTGTTATGCAGAGTTCCTTATAGTGCATAGATTTTATTTTTTTGTACTGGCCCCTGTGGGATCAAACCCATACCCTGGCATTGTGAACTCATGCTCATACAATTGAGGTACATGTGATCCTGTCAACGTTGCTAACAGGATTTGCTTGTAACATCAGTGAGTTACCAAAATTGATTGCTCCCCATCTTGAGACGATATTAATAGAATGAGTACGCTAATCTATTTCAACACAAGTCTACTAATAGCCATAATAGCAAACTCCAAATGCCTGCTGCTCCACCATTGATTTTGTTGATTCCCTAAAGACAGCTTGGCTGACCAAACACTTGAGAAAATAAATGATGTGATCAGAGTGTGTAGCTTGTCCTTTTGTTTTCAGTGTTCTATTATCCTAGCCAGCATCTTGCCTAACCAGTTTTTTTTATTGATAGTCTCAGTTTAATCTTCCACTCTAGCAGTCATAATGAATACAGATAGCAGTTGATTAACCTATTGGATATCCTATATATGTAATGATGTCCCTGTATCCTGTGTCCTGTCCTGGGTTTAAATCCTTTGAGTTATATCTTGCTTATTTTCCAGTGTTTTCCCTTATTTATATATGCACTTTTGTATTTTCCTGCTCCCTGGACACCAGCAATCCCCAACATCCTAATATCCCATGAACGTGTCCCTTAAGCCTAGATCCCATTCACCTGAATTTAGAACACCTGTTTCTTGTTACCTGCTTGTTACTCCCTGGAAACTGTTATTGTTATTCTGAGATATCTTCTGTACCGAACCCTGCCTTGCCTCTGTTACTCCCTGATAACGGCTTTTGTTATTCTGAGACATCTTGTGTACCAAACCCTGCTGACCTTAAATATTATTGTGAATTACAAGGCCATGCCCTCAGAGTCATATTTGTGACAGAATACCTCACCTTAAAATGGAAGCAGCGGACCCTCCAGAGCCGAGAGTTGTGTGGAATGGAGGATTCTACAGTGTTGGCTTGGGGCGGTCTGCTTTTCGGCAAATGAACCTGGCATGCCCCTCAAGCCATTTGAGGATCAAGGATGCTCAGTCCAACCTTCCCTGCATCCCAAGATGGCTGCCGCCCCACAGCCCAAGATGGTTGCCACACGCAGCTCAAGATTGCTGCTTCTGAGCAGGCCCCCAAGATGGCTGCCTCCACGCAGCTCCCCAAGAAAGCTGCCCCTCAAGATGGCTGCCTCCAAGCAGCCTCTCAAGAAGATCGCCTCTCCAAAATCTGATATCTCACCTGTTGTCCTGCAAGCCATCAGGAGGGCTTCCATGATTACCCTTGAAGCTGACCTGCGCTCCCTCCAGCTTTCAGACCCCTCTTCTGCTAAGCCCCTCATCCCGTCTCTGGTGTTCCCGTCTCCAGTGGTCCCATCTCCAGTGGTCCCGTCTCCTGTGTTCCCATTTCCGGTGTTCCCGTCTCCGGTGTTCCCGTCTCCGGTGTTCCCGTCTCCGGTGTTCCCGTCTCCAGTGGTCCCGTCTCCAGCGGCCCGGTCTCCTACGTTCCCGTTTCCGGTGTTCCCATCTCTGCTGTTCCCGTCTCCGGTGGTCCCGTCTCCGGTGTTTCTGTCTCCGGTGGTCCCGTCTCCGGTGGTCCCGTCTCCGGTGGTCCCGTTTCCAGTGGTCCCAGCTCTGGTGGTCCCTTCTCAAGCGGTCCCGTCTCATGTCCGGGCTCCTCTATCTCCTGTCTGGGCCCCTAAGTCTCACGTCAGGGCACCTCTGTCTCCTGTTAGGGTCCTTCAGTCTATTGTCAGGGCCCCTATTCCTCAAGTTGGGCCCTTCATGACTCCAGTCCCTTGCCCAAGCTCCCTAGTGGCTGGCCCCAGTCCTCAAGCCTCTGGCCCCTCCTTGTCCCTATTCCAGCACCAGTTCCTGCAATAGTCCCTGTCCCTGCAGCATTCCCTGTCCCTGCATCAGTCCCTGTCCCAGCCCCAGTTCCTGCTCCATTCCCTGCTGCATTCTCAGTCCATGCTGCATTCTCAGTCCATGCTGCAGTCCCAGTCCATTCTGCAGTGTCTGTTCCAGCCCCAGGCCCTGCTGCAGACCCAGTCCATTCTGCAGTGTCTGTTCCAGCCCCAGGCCCTGCTGCAGTCCCAGTCCATTCTGCAGTGTCTGTTCCAGCCACAGGGCCTGCTGCAGACCCAGTCCCAACTGCAGCTCCAGTCCCTGCTACAACCCGAATTCTTGTTGCAACCTCTGTCCCTGTGACAGTCCTATTCCCTGCTGCAGTCCCAGTCCATGCTGCAGCCCCTGATCCTGCCCAAGGCCCTGCTGCTGCTCCAATCTCTGCTGCAGCTTCAGTCCTCACTGTAGCTTCAATCCCTGTGCCAGTCTCAGTCCCTGTGCTGGCCCAAGTCCCTTTTACCACCCCAGTTCCTGTTGCCACCCCAGTTCCTGCTGCCACCCCAGTTCCTGCTGCCACCCCAGTTCCTGCTGCCACCCCAGTTCTTGTTGCCACCCCAGTTCCTGCTCCAGCCCCAGTTCCTGCTCTGACCCCATATCCTGCCCTGGCCTCATGTACTACCCTAATCCAGGTTCTTTATCCAGACCCGGTTTGCCTCCGCCTGTCCAGTCTACTGATTGGTCTTCACCTATCCAGTCCCACGTCCAGGCCCCCGTCCAGTCCCACGTCCAGGCCCCCATCCACTCCCCCGTTCAGGCCCCCGTCTAGTTCCCTATCTGGGCCCCTGTCTGGGTGGGTATCCATGCCCCGTTCATGGTCCTGTCCAAGTGTCCTGTCCTATCCACTGCTCAGTCTCTGAGCTTGCTTCCCAGAATCCCTGTGACACCCACGAAAAGGCCTATTCCTTCTCCCTCCAGTCGCTGGACAACTCAGTTTGTCCCCACTGGTCCTGCGCTGGCCCACTCTATCCCTGTCTCCAGTCCTGTCCCCACTCCTGCCTGGTCGCCCCCAGTGTCCCCTGCTGCCTGGCCTTCCCCAGTGTCCCCTGCTGCCTGGCCTTCCCCAGTGTCCCCTGCTGCCTGGCCTTCCCCATTGTTGGTCTTTTGAGCTCTATATTCCAGCACTTTGGAAGTTAATAATACAAATGTTGAGTCAGTTAATTTCCATTTGATAGTAATTTAATCCATTTTCAATTAATCGCATAATGTAGTTGTAAATGTAGCTGTAAATGTAGTGTCTTTATTATAGAATTTGCCTTTTCCCTCGGTTACTGGTCTCTGACAACACAAGAACCAAAGAAATATCAATGCAAGTAAATCTGGACATAAGGCAGCTACACCTGAATAATTATATCAGGGACAAAGGTACATAAAGAAGGTGAAAGAAAGCCCTGGTGAGCTCAGCAATGGCACACAGCCTGGTAGACCAAGGAAGAACATTTGAGGATAGCTTAAGTTATAATTTCAGTGGTGAAAAAAATAAACCTATGAACAGAGAAAAAAATACAATCTTGTCTGACAAACATGCTGGATGTAGTGTTATGGCTCTGGCATGTACTGTATGGTGGCCAATGGCACAGACTAATTTGTTGAAGACATGCCTTCACCACAGGGGGAGCTGTTCACGCCATCACCACTGGAAGAGCTGTACATGCTATCACTTACTACTACATCCAGGGATGAATTTAGATATGTACGGTAGTTTGTCTGAGAAACAACTGGAGCAAGTTTGTCCTCTTTGAGTGGTATCGGACTGAGTGCCTCGTCTTGCCACTCTTATCCGTGAGTAAAGGACCTGTATTCTGGAACTCAGAGACCCTTGATTGGTTGTTAACTTGGCCCGATGAGGCCTTTATTGAGATGCCTTGAGTGTAAATTATCTGGACTTCATAAACCAATATGTCACTCGATTCAGGATCAGATGGATTATTTTGTCTCTTGTGTCAATTTTGACTTTAAAGTTCTACATGTTGTTAATGGCAGAGAAACTTCTGTATTCTTTTTCCCTCTCTGAGATAACATCTACAATTTCACAGTAGAGTCAATCTGCTTGTTCAGATGCACTGCCAGTTCATTGGTCCTGTATTAAATACCTGTTTCTATGTGGATTGGAGAACCAGCCTGTGCTAGTCTATTACTATCAGTTGATTGCATTTTATATATTCATTTTTGAAATTAATGAATGTAAAGTGTGGAAATTGTTTTGTTCCTGATCTATCTATCCACAATGATCTGGTTATGACCGGCAATAACACCATCAACATGGTTTGCAGGATGCTTGATGTGGCCCATAAAATAGGCGATTAATTTGACCCTCTAAGAAAGCCCTTATTATGATATTGAATGTATCGCCATACATCTGGTTTTTATGAAGCCTAAATGAAGAGTAAGTAGAAATCGATCTACCTTACCTAAAAGCGATCCCCTATGGCGACAAACCAAGGAATTCTATATGGTTTCACATAGCACTCAGTTCTAAGAGTTAATGCTACAAATCACAGTGCTCCTGCAGCCATTCTGAGACACAGAAGCATGTGCACACTGGTCGAAAGTCTGTTATCTAACCGGGAGGAGGGGGTTGCATTGGGGCTGGCAATGGAGGAATCGGTCTGGACCAGATTTAACCAGTTTGGGTACCCGACCCGCATCACCCGCATGCACATGACTTGCATACAATTGGTTGAGGACAACCTTCAATTTTAGTAATCTAATTTGACATACTTTTCTTGAGAGCTTAAAATGTTCAAATGTTTCTACATTCTACCTAGGAAAAACCTTACCTGCATGTTTTAGCATGTTATACCCATGTCCTGGATTGTCATATGTGAAACAATCTAACATTTAATCTGTAATTTGAATATTTATATATAAAATTTTGACATTTAATCAATTTTCACGCTGTTTTGCACAGTGATTTGGGATTCTTACAGGAATACAGTATTTTCAACATTTAGAATGTTTTTGCTACCTACAACTTAAATAACTGCTAGTCTAGGAAAGATACAGAAGACCATATACGGTACATGTACACTGGAATAGGCAAATCAGTAACAGTTGTACAAATTGACTTCATTTAGAAAAATGGTTTTGTATGTTATTGATCTTAAGAGCATGCAGGGGAATGTGAAAATGACCCGAAAGGGTTTGAGGGGTTTTGAAACAACATTCAAAAAGTTGAATCTGAAATTTAGGTCTCCGCACTTAACGTTAACTTAAGCATAATGTATAGTGTTTAGTAAAGTGCCTGTCAGTGTAACACTCAAGTGTTTTTCTACAACAAAACTAAAAATCTTGGTTGAGAGATAGGCAGGCTGTACCCAGTGTAAATGGCAGTCACACTGTGATTGACATTCGGCTGGCCTTGTGACACTGTCAGTGTGATACTGATGTCAGCATAATCCAGATAGCATAAAGACAGACTTCCATTGACACATATAGACAAAGCCTTGCTTCGTTTTCTATTTTAAGTTATGCGGATGTCATCTTATGGTCCATAAAGCAAAATGCTCCGAAGGTCAGGAATGAAAAAACATCACCTTTGCTCAAAGAGACACATTATTATAAGGACATACTGTACAGATCCTGTCATTTATTTATTTTCAACAACTTCAACATTTGTAGATTTTACTTCCTCTACGGATTTACCAGAATGCTTAAAAATGCAATTGTTTTTTCAAGAAGAAATACATTATCAATGCTTTTTTATTGTATTATGCTCGATGTGCCATCAGCCCTGTATTATTAAGGTCTGAAATCCAAAATATTGTAGTAAAAGTCATTTGTATTATATCAAACAAGATGAATGTACGTTCAACGATGCTGTCCAAAGCCATTCAATCAAATATAATATAATATTATATAATATTATATGTTTAGTACTGGAGAAATCATGAGGAATACTCAGAGGGATTTCACACATCTGCTACCAGATAGAACATCAACAAGCTTAGTATTACTACCAAGACATTGTTTACAGATTCAAATCACCTTTGAACCAACAACATTCCAGTTACACAAAGATCCACACCACCAGAGGCTCTGTCTGGGCTGACAGCTGTATACCTGGTGTGTTATATGTCTGGTGCGGCTCACCCAATTACTGTTAGCAGGAACTTATAAGGCTTCACATGTTACAGCCCGTGGCAGGAAAAAACTCTGCTGTGCTGCTTAGCTCTCCGATGTTGTGCTGTGGCTATTACTAGCTAGTTTCTACCTGACTAGCTTGGTGCAGAACGCATTGGGATCTGTGAAAAGGTCAATGGAACTCATCGTTCCTTAGCCGCACCAGTGTTGAGGCAGTGTTCCATGGTGACCGGGGTTTAGTGCGTAATGTTAGCTAGCTATAGATGGTCAGGATGACATTCCAGAAACGCAGCTCACCTCAGTTGTTTACCAGGATGTACATCAAAAGTTGATGATGACATAGGAGAATTACTACGGACACACTCCCTCCAATATGACACTTACAGTAAATAAACATTAAACAACCTCACACACACGCAGAATTGCAGAAAGAAAACGATTTGCACATTTACGGTGAGTATAATTTAATTTCACAATTTCCGTTCGCACCACCAGGCCAGTGTCAGTGTGCCTGACCAAGCAAGAGAAGCAAAATGAATGTTAGAAGTTTGAAAAAAGCTTTAACCAGGGCCCAATAATGAAACCATTGAAATTGGGGGGGGGGGGGGTTTAGCAACCAAACTGAATACACTATGAATAAACAAGCCACTGTTATGTAACAGATTCACAGCACACAACGCTCGAAATCCTAATTATCATAGGGCCCACACAATGGGCTTCCGACGGGCATTGCATAGTGTCACATTCGGTTTGAGTCCTTCAGCCATGATGGCATTGGCCAATTAAAGACAGTACCTCTTGCAATAGCTTCCTCTGTGGCAGATCACTGACATCAGGTGACTGTACAGCATTATGAAGGTTAAAGGGACCTGGTGGAGATGAAAGTTCAGCATTCAGTATGCTACATCACAGAACAGCTCTGCACCACATTTGTTTAATCAGCTTAATGTTCTATTTCCACAAATACTATTTACCATCATTGTTTCTGCTAGTATTATATCTAATACACCTTTATTAAAAAAAACATTAATAATACAAATACTTTTGTTCTTTAGCTTTACTGCTTTTTGAATAACTTAACCACCTATTTGACAAATATTTCAGACATCCCTGTACAGTATTACATTTTTCTATAGCAGCAACTCCACAATTGTCAAAGCACTGTACATTTTACTTTGGATCTGCTAAATTACTTAAATGTAAATGTAAATATTATTAACACAATACATTTAATAAAAAGAAAAATATTTTTAAGAAAACTATTGTGGTTATTAATGTAATATTTTGTTGCACAGTTTTTGGACACAATTACTGCAAGCAAGTGCTGTTTGTACCTCTGAATTACATTTCTACACTTCACAACTGGTGGTTCGGCCCACTCTTCTTGAGCAAACTGCCCAAGTTCTCTCAGGTTTGATGGGTGATTTTTCCCAACTCCACAGATGTTCAATGGGATATATTTTAATTGGGAGCTTTTAATTGGGTGCCTCCAAATTTGTGGGAAGACCTGCCCCTGTTCCAGCATGAATGTGCACCTTTGCATAAAGTGGGGTCCATAAATATATGGTTTGACGAGTTTGGTGTGGGATTGGGATGTCTAACAACCTCATAAAGTACTGGTGTGATGGTCAGGTGTTCACATACATTTGACCATATAGTTTGGCTCCAAAATGCCTTCATAGTCTTCTGATTTTCTCATGCCCTACACAGATTCAGGGGAACCAGTGCCAGAGGCAGGCAAAGCAAGCCCAAAACATCACTGAGCCTCCTCTAAACCAAAGATATGCATGCATCGATGAAAGAATATATTATATATTACCACCTTTGGGGCGAATGGTTCATAATTGAATAAAATTCAAGGGTACCAATATTTTTAACCATATCTGTAGAACATCAATTTGTGACTCAGCAGTCACCAAAGTTCAGCTGAGAGGAAGATTCAGGTTCAACCTTTCATAAAGACATAAGGTGCTGAGGACTGTCGATTAAAGTTAACCTGCGAGGAAACTTCGAGTTTGAACAGTTCTTTACTCAACCATGCATGTCAAACCAATAAGCACGGATACAATATGCCTGAGAGGACAAATAGAATAGGATCATGGGAAGATTAATCTGATACACTTCACTCATTATAGGCAGCAGTCACAACTAGTATTGGGGAACTTTACTTCAAAAAGTAACTAGTTACTTTATTTAGTTAATTCTCCAAAATGTAAATATGTTACATTACTGCGTTACTCTATTAAAAATAACTACATTATGTTACTGCGTTACTCTTTATTGAAAGTAACAAATTAAACTGCTTTAAGTTTTTTTTTAATGCTTTTTATATATGCTTTTTGGTGTGTTTAGGTTTAGTCAGAGACATTGCACAAAATCCTGGGCCCTATCCATAGGCAGTCCTGATGGGCCCCGATGTTCCTTATCCCCGCCAAAATACATTTCTACCAAGCTACCTATGACACTGATTAGCCTGTTATTGCTAATTATTGACATTACAGCCTACTCATTTAAAATTAAATATGTTTCAAATTAGGCTATTATAATTGTGTATTCTTCATATAAACTCACCTTGACTCAAATCCAAAGAGGAGGATGAGGGGTCTGTTGCTACTCCACTCCCTGGTGTGACAGTTTCTCAAAAACAGAATGATAGAGGCTTTACCTTGCTAGTGTGTGCGAGTGTGTGTGTGTGTGGGGGGGGGGTTGATCCAGGGTCCTAATGGACCCCTAGATAGTCATTGCCTTATCATGACGGGTGCAGACTTGTAGTTAGAGTTTTAATTCTCAACCTGAACCCGAAAAAGCCAGTTGGACTGGGCCGGGCCTAAAATTCTACTAAATAATTTGGGCCGGGCTTTGGGCATGTGACATAGTTTTTTTTATATAAATATATTTTTTAATATACGTTAAAAAAATATATATTTCAAACTGATGCTCTAGAAATGTTAGGCTATGCTACTTCTAATCCCACGAAAAAAGAGGGGGAAAATCCTGTCCCGTCCCAATCCCAGAAGAATGACTTCCATTCCCTACCACTCCCGTGTTGTTGTTTTTTACCGGAATCTGTCAGTTACAGTAGAAAATACAGTACTGATCACTGCATACTCACCTTTGTTCAATAAAAATCCTAAATTTAGGTAATTTTACAGTATTTTATTGAACTAAAAGCCAGTTTAAACAATGCACACCAATTAAATTTCCCATAAATCATCCATGCAAACACACACACAGGCATGCACACACACCCGCGCAGACGCGCACACATTATATAACCAAATTTTCAGCACCAACTCGCGGCTCCGTGACTCGTTAGTGTTACCACGGACCTCTCTCTCCTCCTCCTGTACACAGCTTGAGAAGAAACTGTGCACCTCTGTGCCTGTGGCCACTAGGTGTGGTGGATCTTCTGAGAAAAAAATACAGATTGTTATGGCACAATCAGGTTTGCATTATAGGCATAATGCTTTACATACTGCAAAATACACGTCTTTATATTGATGGAGGTCATATACAACTTGTAGGTAGGTAGTGAGTGAGTGAGTGTGGCTTTCCATAAGTGAGAGAGAATATTTTGTACTTATATTAGAAATGTCGGTAACACTACAATACGAGTGCACTAATATGCATTACTTCATACTTAACTAATGCACAGATAATCATGAGTTAATGCATGACTCATGAACAACTAAACCATTGATTATTACTGCATCAGCAACTAATAAAGAGTATATATGATTAATAGATTAAGTAATGTATGAATAGTAATTAATTAAATGTGTCATAATGTATTAATTCCTTAATAACATATTTTATTAACTAATAGTATAAATGAATGTGTACATTACCACAGTGGATGAAAGCTATGCACTTCAACTTCCAATTGGTTTTGACATCCACAGTGTAGATTTTACTATCACATATTACAATACCTATACAAATCATTAGTTAATAGTTAATTAAAGCAGACAACTGGAAGTGACACGGAACAGGATGTTCTGTGCCAAACATCTGAATTGGGTCCGCTAGAAAGGACAATCCTGTTTTATACTGAACTCCCTACTGGAGGCTCATTTACCACAATGTAGCTGCCCTCAGCCAATGGGGTTCCCACGGTGGAATGGGCGACTCGGGACATGAACTGAGAGTGTACAGTATGTGTTTGTATGTGTGTGTCTGTTTGTGTACCTTTGGGGTCTTTACTTGAATGTAATTTGATCTTTTTTAATCTGGGAAGCACAAAAGAGACTGGAACATTGAGAACAGGGAATGAAAGGTCAACGGTGGGGGTAAGTTGATACAAGACAACAGGGAGGGAAAAGAGATCAAGGTCAAGTTGAGGTGTTGTTCAAAGAGAAGGAACCTGTGCAAGCCTTATGGTGTGTTTTTGTCTCTCAGGTACTCAACAAAAAAGGAAAAGCAGAAGATTCCAGGAGAGGCAGTTCAGACCGTGATATAAAGAGACACATTGTATTGTGTTTTCAGGTCAATTTTGCTTTTCTCTTGAAAAATGTGAGGGACACATGGTTCTTATAAGAAGTGCTCTTGTGGTTCATGCACACAAGGTATTTGACATTGATTTATGCGATTTCATCCACCAATGCAACAAGCTAAAACCAAATAACATGATCCTCCACTCAACCAAGCATGACAAATTTGCTATACGAAAAATAAATAAATAATGTCTCAATGAACATTTCCATTGCAAATTAAATTACGTTCTCTATTTTTGTCTCGGAACAACTCTGATGGATAATTGGACACAGTGGTTTTTATCAGTACCATAAGGTTGGACAGGAACCTAAAATAATCCCAATGTCGGAAATAGGACAGGGGGAAATAAGGACCACGTGTGACTTTTCAGAACTGTTCATAATGTACATTCAACTGTAGTGTAGAGGAGACAGCTGTAAGTCACAACTGTTGCACTGAAATCACCACTTTAGGATCCTAGGCGCCCATCATCTTTTACAGTAGATAAGGCAAGGCCAAGGTCAATGAGCAAGGTCAAGAGAATAACAGATTCTCCACAACTATAGTGCCCTGTGCTTTCTGCTGTTATTTAATTGTTTCTGTAGAGTGGTCACATATGTGTATATGTACCAATGCAAAATGTATTTATTTTATTATTTACTATGGGTTGCAGCCCTATCTGGGGTCAACTACTTTGAAAATGGGATTGCAATATAAACTGTAGCACTGCGCAAAGAAAGGACAACTGTTTTTTTTCAATGAAGGATCAGTGGTGGGAATTTACAGTTAGGTTTGGAAATATGAACACAATCATAAATAAAATGTTCATTTTTAATACTTTGTTGAGACTCCTTTGCAGGCAATGACTGCTTGAAGTCTGGAACACATGGACATCCCCAAACGCTGGGTAATCTCCTTTGTGATGCTTTGCCAGGCCTTTACTGCAGCTGTCTTCAGTTTTGTCTTCAGCAAGTGAAATGCATGCTCGATCGGGTTGAGATTAGGTTAATTATGTGGCCATTGCAGAATATTCTACTATTTTTCCTTGAAAAACCCCTAGGTTGCTTTTGCATAATGTTTTAGGTCATTGTCCATCTGTAAAGTGAAGCGCCATCCAATCAACTGTGCTGAATTAGGCCAAGTCTGAGCAGACAATATTCAGTCATATGCAAAAGTTTGGGTACCCCTGACAATTTCCATGATTTTCATTTATAAATACTTGGGTGTTTGGATCAGCAATTTAGTAATATATATTACTTATTATTTAGTAATATTTCGTTAGTCAAATGAGGTTCATTGAATTAACAGAAAATGTGCAATAGGCATCAAAACAAAATTAGACAGGTGCATAAATTTGGGCACCCTTGTCATTTTGTTGATTTGAATACCTGTAACTACCTAGCACTGATTAATTAGAACACACAATTGGTTTGGTGAGCTCATTAGCCCTTGAACGTCATAGACAGGTGCATCCAATCATGAGAAAAGGTATTTAAGGTGGCCAATTGCAAGTTGTTGTTCTCTTTGACTCTCCTCTGAAGAGTGGCAACATGGGGGCCTCAAAACAACTCTCAAATGGCCTGAAAACAAAGCTTGTTCAACATTATGGTTTAGGGGATGGCTACAAAAAGCTATCGCAGAGATTTAAGCAGTTCTTGTTAAGACCAGAAGTGGGAGGCCAAGTAAAATATTGGAGGCTCGCCTTCCTATTCTTGAGGCTTATGAATGGATTGCACCTTGTGGTGAACCCTCTTTATTCACTCTCATCAAGTCTTTTCTGTATGGTAGACTTGGATAATAATAAGCCTACCTCCTGGAGAGTGTTCTTCACTTGGCTGGATGTTATTATTTTTTTTGCAGCCTAAGAATGGCTTGTTTCTCTTGCATCGAAACCTCCTTTGATTGCATATTGTGGGTTCACAGCAAGAGTTTCCCAGATGGCTCAGATGGCTCAGGGGTTAGGGAGGTAGACTTATAGTCAGAAGGTTGACAGTTTGATTCCTTACTGAGCCAAATGGCATTGTGTCCTTGAGCAAGGCACTTTAACCTAATTTCTCCCAGGTCATTGCTGTGAATAAGAACTTGTTCTTAGTCAACTTACCTGGTTAAATAATAGTAAAATAAAAAGAAAATAGTGAATGCCACACCTGGGGCCCTATTTTAACAATCTAAGCGCATGGCGCAAGTGCGCTTTGGTCATGTCCAAATCCACTTTTGCTAGTTTGACGGCAGAAAAAAGGGTCCATGCGCATGATCTAAAAAGGTTCTACTAAGTGTCTTCATTAATTCATGGGTGTGTTTTGGGCATGCAATAAACCGATCAGAGATTAATCTCCCATTCCCTTAAAGAGCCAGGCGCATTTGTACCATTCGCGCATTGCTATTATGATGGCGGATTTGCACCGTAATATTTTTATTTGTAATCTTTTGCATGTTTGTGTGCTGCTGCGCTTCCGTGTGTGTGTGTAACAAGCATAGTGTGCACTTGCTGTGCATAAGGCGGGATGTCCACTGAACACGTCAGATTTTAGTGCATGTTACTTTTTACCGTATATATGCATCCGCATAGTTGATCCACAATTGCTTCAGCAAGGCAAGTTCATTACTATTGTGTTGTTCCATTGGGAACTTCAACTTCAACTGTACAATGGCACAGTGTCGCAATGCACAAGTTGGATAATTTGAAACGTATGCGACACACAGAGAGCACTACATCACAAGTCCGCAAGGCAAAAGGATCAATGCAGATTGCTCCAATGACAATAAATGACTTCCGGCACAACACAACGCATTCGACGTGTCCAGTGGACATCCTGTCTAAGCCTAGCTGCATGTGACTAATTTGCTGTTAAAATAACAAAGACATGCTGCGCCATTGACTTTAGACCAGGTTTTTGTTGGTCAATGGCGCAATCACTTTCAGATGCCTCAAGATACCAATACACCCAGACGAGCGCAAATATGGGCGCAGGTGCATTTACTATTTAAACAAATTGGGCGCCGGACGGGATATTTACAACTGCGTCAGTCTTAAACTAGCAAAGACACTGAGCCCTATTTTAAAGATCTAAGCGCATTCGCGTGAAGCGCATGACGCAAGTGTGCTTTGGGCGTGTCCAAATTTACTTTTGATAGTTTGACAGTGAATAAAAGGTTCCATGCGCCGGGCGCTTGGTCTAAATAGGTTATACTAAGTGTCTTCATTAATTCATGGGTGTGTTCTAGGCGTAGCAATAACCCAATCAGAGATTCATCTCCCATTCCCCTTAAGAGCCAGGCACGTTTGTACCTTTCATGCATTGCTAATATGACACCGGATTTGCACCGAAATATTTGTATTTGTAATCTTTTGCATTTTTGTGTGCTGCTGCGCTACCCTGTGTGTGTGCAACAAGCATAGTGTGCACGCGCTGTGCATACGCCCAGGTGCATTTGACTAATTTGCTGTTAAAATAACAATGACATACTGCACCATTGACTTTAGTCCAGGTTTTTCCTGGTCAAGGGCGCAAATACTTTCCGATGCCTCAAGATAGCAATACACCCAGAATTATCCTGAACACACCTCCCTTTTAGATAAGCACACCCATGGGTGCAAATATGGGCACAGGTGCATTTGCTATTTAAACAACGCGGGCACCGGAAATTGCAAAGACACTTGCGTTCGGGCACTGCGCTGCGATGCACCGGGTGCAAGATAGGGCCCACTGTGTTCGGGCTTTGCGCTGCGTTGCGCCGGTGGCAAGATAGGGTCCTCGGAATCAACTCCTGCTTAATTTATGAGAAAATAACTAAGAAATAGCCCACACCTGTCCAGAAAACACCTTTTGAGTCAATTGTTCAATTACTTTTAGTCCCTTGAAATAGAGGGGGCTACATATTAAAGAGCTGTCATTCCTAAACCATTCGTCTGATTCGGATGTGGATATCCTCCAATTAAAGCTGAGACACTGCAAAATTGTTTTCATTAAATAACTCTACCTTTAATATAGGCCTGTGTGTTCACCATGCTGTACAAAGAGCAGCCCTGAAAGACTGCCCTGTGTGTTCACCATGCTGTACATAGAGCAGCTCTGAGAGACTGCCCTGTGTGTTCACCATGCTGTACATAGAGCAGCTCTGAGAGACTGCCCTGTGTGTTCACCATGCTGTACATAGAGCAGCTCTGAGAGACTGCCCTGTGTGTTCACCATGCTGTACATAGAGCAGCTCTGAGAGACTGGCCTGTGTGTTCACCATGCTGTACATAGAGCAGCTCTGAGAGACTGGCCTGTGTGTTCACCATGCTGTACATAGAGCAATTCTGAGACACAGTCCTGTGTGTTCACCATACTGTACATAGAGCAGCTTTGAGAGAGAGGCCTGTGTGTTCACTATACTTAATATACATATTAAGTACCTATATACTTTAATATGTACTTTAATATGAATATTACACAAAGCACTTTCTATTGTTGTCTGACAAATCCAATGCAAATATTGCTTACTTCAATTTTTTATTTCATTACTGATCAATCTAAAACATTGATGTTCATGGATCGTCACAAATCAAATTAGCTAAGAAAATAAATGTTTGTCACTATAGACATTTATTATTTTATATGCGGAGGGTGAAAATTAGATTTTATATTATAAAGGGGTGATGGGCCAGATAGGTTCAGTCATACTTAAACACCTACAGTATGTGGCACTTCTTATCCAGTCTGTGGCCCCATGGATCTGTCCTAAACAACAGTGGCCACTGGAGGGCAATACCTGGCCAAAAGTACTGCACACAGCTGCAAATCTGCCTGTGGCTAGGCTATGAAACAACACAAGACTGGCACAATGTGAAGAGCAATTCGAGAGGATGATACAACAATGAGGAAATAGTGAGGGTGTGGTCAAATGGGACACACTGGCTGGCCATTGTAGCATACTGTAAATGTTTCAGTGGACTGTTACTGCTTGTTTTTGATTATTTTGATTATTCACAAATGATAAAGCACAATGTGCATGATGGATTTTGTCTGTCACTTTCTCCTTAAGGTCTTCTCTTTCCAAGAAACTTCAGGGAAGTACTTTATGATGCCCGATGTATTGTGTAAGGAGGCACGTGAACTGCATAGCAAAGCATAACCAGGTGGAAAACTGATGACAATTGCTGTTTCCATCAATCAATTCTCATAATAAAATTAACAAACCGTTTATGTAACAGTTTGACATTGTCACATCGCAACAACAACTAAAACTGTTATCAACCGTAGTCATAAGATGCTGCAGTGTTTCTATACTATTATCACAACAAACATGTTTTCAACAACCATGTACAACATGATATTCAGTAGGTGGATAAATAGGTACAGGCCTTAATATTTTTTAGTATGATATCACTCAAACGACGAGATGATGCAATCCGAGCAGGAGACAATCTACACACAACACAGCGTGTCCCGTAAGCGTGGCATGATAGAAAATCTTTATATTAGTCTATTTCTACAAACACCCTTAATCCTTGACACCATTCAAAGTGTTTGCTGACTGGTTATTCTCAATTTGGAAATATTATATATATTAAGTTCTGTGAATAAAAGCTTTTATTTTCCACTTATTTTGAGTATTGTTCCTATGATCCTGGAAGAATGTACACTGTGGATATCATTTTCATTGAATACCCATTAGAGCTGAAGTCAAATAGAGCAGAGATTGTGGTCATTGTGGTAACAAGCGGTAATCTCTATCCATTCACCTTGCTGTTGCTGACGTAGGTTTTCTAACAAAGTACAGTTGTTCACCACTCATATGGAGCACCTTCTTTCTTTCATATCCCTTCAGAACAGACCAGCTCCTAATCTGAACAGTGTGTTCAGAACAGCCTTCAAGGTCACTGAGTGCTTGACTGTGCGGAGGCCCTTTAATTTCATACACTAAAACCAGGGTTAACAGGCTTGTTATTCTGGATAGTCAAAGTCCTCAAGCAGGTTATTAGCCACGCTGCAACGCTACCACAATGTCTCCTATGGAACATGCACCACTGCAATTAACAAAGTATTTGTCCCCTTTAAGACTGAGGAGGTATTAAAGAATCGTCATAGCCTACCCATTGGCTTCTGAACGTCTTTCTACCCACTCCTGTGTCCCGCTACCTTCCACTCTCTGGAACCAGGTTCCTACAGCGCTAAGACACAAACGACATGCACACACGTCTGTCTTACCAAAGGCATTTGTGGCATTACAGTTTCGTCACAGTCACCCTAGGCCCATCTGTTCTGCCTGACCCCTCCCTGACCTAAACCTCCCATCATCTATGACAGTGATCCCATTGCCTACGAGACGCAAACCAAGAACGGCTGCTCGGTGTGGAACATGTGGGGACATGCGTCATCCTCGACTGGTGCGGCACATTCTGCTTTGATTACTTTGCATGGATTAACAGGCAGTTGATTCTTAGTGATGACAGTCTTCACAGTCCTAAACTGACAGACGCAATAGATTCTTTATTTCTCCCTTTAACCTTCTCACCCAAGTCTTTGTGTCTCATTTAGGGATTGTGTACAAGACACAAATCCCACCACTCTGTTCTGAGGAAAATAAAGGATTTGTTGGGATTTGGACTACACCACCAGACGATTGGCTCTGGGAGAACTGCTGTGCCACCATCAGATTCATGATAAGGCTTAAATCACAATCTCACTGGGACTCCACACGGTTGTCGGGAGAAAGGGGCAACTTTCCCTTTGTCAGTGTGATCATTTATGTGTTTGAATGTGTATGAGCACATGCATGTTTGAATGTGTGTGTGTTTCCAAGTCAAACTCAGTGTAGGCTGTTGCCCATCTTGTAAATAGTTTCTTTACATTAAAGGACCTTTACATTTCCAGACATGACTGCCTTGTTGACTTGTTAGGGACCATTCGGTATTTATGGAATGGACCCACCGGAGGAAAATAGGGGAGGTTCATGTCTTTTTATTCTTTGTTGAGGGGAGGGTCACCCAATGTTTTTAGTCTGTGGTGCGTCGACTAACTTTTGTATTCATGAAAACAGCAAAATTTCAAAGTGGCTTGTTTGCTGCATATTTTTCCATGCAGCTCTCCCCATACAGAAATCTAATATATGGCCATATGTGTATATAACTTACAGTATATGTCCTATATCGGCATATATGGTCGAAACATCATCAAATATATGTACATACAGTGCCTTGCGATAGTATTCGCCCCCCTTGAACTTTTCGACCTTTTGCCACATTTCAGGCTTCAAACATAAAGATATGAAACTGTAATTTTTTTGTGAAGAATCAACAACAAGTGGGACACAATCAAGAAGTGGAACGAAATTTATTGGATATTTCAAACTTTTTTAACAAATGGATATGTTTATTTGTGAACCATTCCATTGTAGATTTTGCTTTATGTTTTGGATCATTGTCTTGTTGGAAGACAAATCTCCATCCTAGTCTCAGGTCTTTTGCAGACTCCATTAGGTTTTCTTCCAGAATGGTCCTGTATTTGACTCCATCCATCTTTCCATCAATTTTAGCCATCTTCACTGTCCCTGCTGAAGAAATGCAGGCCCAAACCATGATGCTGCCACCACCATGTTTGACAGTGGGGATGGTGTGTTCAGGGTGATGAGCTGTGTTGCTTTTATGCCAAACATAACGTTTTGCATTGTTGCCAAAAAGTTCGATTTTTTTTGGAAAAAAAAAAAACGGACCTCTGAGACTATCACAGAGCAGGTGCATTTATACGGAGACATGATTACACACAGGTGGATTGTATTTATCATCATTAGTCATTTAGGTGAACATTGGATCATTCAGAGATCCTCACTGAACTTCTGGAGAGAGTTTGCTGTACTGAAAGTAAAGGGGCTGAATAATTTTGCTCACCCAATTTGTCAGTTTTTTATTTGTTAAAATGGTTTGAAATATCCAATAACGTTCATTCCACTTCATGATTGTGTCCCACTTGTTGCTTCTTCACAAAAAATTACAGTTTTATATCTTTGTTTGAAGCCTGAAATGTGGCAAAAGGTCAAAATGTTCAAGAGGGCTGAATACTTTCGCAAGGCACTGTATATGTCGAAATATACCAACATTTGCAATTTTTATATATGTGACATACATTTCCACATTTGACATCCATATCTGCATTTACTGGTGGTTTACAGAGTGTATAAGTGATGTAGAATATATATAGAAATACTGCTACTGCCTTATGTCTGTTAACAATTTGCCTACAAATTTAAA
This sequence comes from Umbra pygmaea, assembly GCA_016801145.1. NCBI lineage: Eukaryota > Metazoa > Chordata > Actinopteri > Esociformes > Umbridae > Umbra > Umbra pygmaea. The sequence goes on from JACXGM010005791.1 coordinate 31,119, forward strand.
CAAAAATTAATGCTTATGTGTGAGATATTGATGTTATATACAGTACAGTACTGTATATGTGATGATAAGTAGGGGTATGACATGTATGTCAATGAAATATTTGGTAAAATCTTTTTTAAATGTATCCCATATGGAAATCTAAAATATGGCCATATATGTATGTATACTTTATGTCAGATATCGGCATATATGGTGGAAACATCATCACATATATGTACATATATGTCGAAATATACAAATATTGGCAGTTTTTATATATGTGACATATATTTCCTCATTTTGTAATTCAAATTTTGTAATCAAAATATATGGTAATATATTTTCAAATATATGTTAAGATTTTTCATATGTATGGCCATATTTGGCCATATATTAGATTTGTGTCTGACCCAGGCACGTCACCAGACTTTAATAACTCTCTGGGCTCAGAAAGATGACCCGGGGCTGAGGGGATTGGGTGTGTGTAATTACATATAGTTATGTGGGCTAGCAATTAGATTATTTGTTCTAAAAGCGCAAAATTGAAATCAAACCCCGAGATCAGATCTTGTTTTCACGGTACTCAGGTACAACGTAACCCTGCTTATGGTTAGGATCATGAGTAAATGACATGTCTCAAGTTATTCATTTAATAACTTTTCATCATGTAGCATACAAAACCTCATCACTTTTAAATTGCCAAATTATTTAGAGGTCACCCACAGTCTTTGGACTTTCCCAAGAAAAGTTTTTGAATTTTCTACATCATTCAATAAAAAAGCTATTGGATATTTAAATATTTAATTTTTTATTAAAAATATCTAAACTTTTTGGGGAAATTGCAAAGGCTATGCAAACGGGTGGTGTCCTCTGTGAACAATTTGAACGTTTTTTGAGGTTTCTAAGTCGTTCAACAAACACTATTGAACTGTTCAATAAACTGCCCTCGCTGCTTTACTAATTGTGCATTAAAAACTTCATTGAAATATATCTACAATGTATTCAAAATATAAAAAGTGTTTAAATTACCTCTAAATACTTTTGTGGGATTATCTACAAAAGATGTTATTATTCAAGGACTATTTTAGTTGTGCATTATCAGTGCCAGCCAGGGAAAAGTGTTGAGGGATAAATTTGTTTACCTGTGGGCCTTATATGAAATAAATGATTTTGAGAATGTAAATTATTGACGTTCCCTAACCATAAGCAGAAAACTGTGGACTTCGTCGATACACCGGGATATAGGGTGGCTGAGTCTGGAACAAATGTTTATCTCTTGCTGACGAATGAACAAAGTCAGAGTGGCTACTAGTTTCAACTTCAACAACGCAGTGCGTTAATATTCTTTGATGGATATGAAAGATCTCTCCTGCTAGTGTGCAAAAGCACTTGCAGAAGTCTACATTCACAAAGCACTGTTGACTCGCCGTGCAAATGTTGATTGCATCGCTGTGTTTGTTAGCTTGCAGAACACTTGAGGCTGACAAAAAACACTGGTGGCTACAGCCCTGAAAGCCCGGGTCTGGTCCCAACAAATATTGCACAATATTTTTTTTATTGATGCTCCAAAATTTAGAGGAGTTCAGAGAGTGCTGGAGGAGTTGCCGGTACCCTATGAAGACAAGCCATGTGGTGACTTGGATATGGATTTTGCCTTTGAACTGTTTGCTTTAAATATTAGCCCCTTCTGTCACACATGACCCACACTTCATATCCATGGACTCTTACCTGGGTGTCACAGCCATGCTCCCAGTCTGACTGCAGGCCACTCGAAGACCAAAGCAAAGTGAATGGCGTTGTGCAGCTCTGAGGAATCTGTCACAGGCAGCCTGGCAGTGTGGAGGACGTGCCTCCTGTGGCGTTAACAAATCCATGACCTTACATTGTTTGTGTTCTTTCGCCTCTAACCTGATTTGCAGATTTAAGTTAAGAATTCAAAATGTGTGTATGCCTGGCTGGTTATGTCCTTCTGCATTGTAAATATCTGTATTAGTAAAATAATTTCTTCTCTCAGCTGATGTCAGTCTAAATTAATTAATAATGTTTACTCACTGTTGGATACTCTGTAACAACATTCCATCTGTTTCATTGTTTTTTTTAGATTAAAATCTACCTGATTTGTTTGTAAACCACTATGTTGAAGACAGTGGTGTGTCCAGAACTCTTTGAATTGGGTGGCCAAAATGGAGCACAAAATGGAGCACCCAGCCATAAGATTTTAAACCCAAATCATTGAAGGATTTTTTTTTCATCATAATTGTCATGGTTTCACACCTAAACCTAGACAAAACTGCAGGATATTCCCATGTTGATTCATCACCACCACTTGCCATTGTAGGTCCAGCTGTTTCTTTTTGTGTTTGGCTAACAAAATTGGAAGTCTATACAAGGAAACAGTAAACAGTGACTGCAGAACTACACTGTGTGCACAAATATTAGGCAAGTTGTATTCTTGAGGATTCATTTTATTATTGAACAACTACTGTGTTCTCGGTCAATCCAAAATGTAAATACACCTCAAACTTGAATAGTTAAGAAAGTAAAAGTGAGGCCTTGGCTTTCTTTTGAGAATATATATATTTCTGCAAAATTGTTGGGCAACTATTAGTGTAGAGAATAATTATGCAACTTAATGAAAAACTAAAAGGTTTCCCATCTCACTTGTTGATTTTCATCTGTTAAAATTAGAATAATAAACAAACAACTGCAAATTTACAACTAAACCGTGACCAATACACTGTTTACAGATAAACAGTGACCAATACAGCCACCCTTTTTTCAATAACATTCATATGCCTTCCATTTATGGACTCTGTCAGTTTCTTGATCTGTTGATGATCAGCTTTTTGTGCAGCAGCAACCACAGCCTCCCACTCAAATTACATATTATAGGTCTTGTACATTCCAAATGAACAATATTCTGGAAAATTACCAAATTTGATTCCACCATAGTTACAGTATACCTTTATTTACTTTGCTGCTGAGAATCCAGATTATATAATCCTATGCTGTATAACAAAGATAAGAGCAAGTTAACATTGAGAAGGCATAGGCGGGATATGGGGACATTTGATAGAAGGGAACACACAGTATATCAAAAACAAATGCATACCTGTACCTACAGCATTTTGTGTACAATATGTGCATTTTTTATTATTATTATTATTTATTGAGAGGAAAATATTAAGCAGAAGCTAGGGAGGCAGGTGTGTAAGTGGCGATAGAGATAGACAGACAGGTATGTACGAG
>JACXGM010005792.1:0-34244 GCA_016801145.1 Umbra pygmaea
CTCTCCCAGAGCCATGTCCCGCTCCTCTCCCAGAGCCATGTCCCGCTCCTCTCCCAGAGCCATGTCCCGCTCCTCTCCCAGGGCCATGTCCTGCTCCTCTCCACGTGCCAGTGTCTGCCCCTGTCACCGTCCCGGTTCCTAACCTAGTCCCTACTCCAGAGCTTGTCCCCAGGCCTACGCATACCCCGGTCTCTGTGTCCCTCTCTGTGTCTGTATGTTTGTCTGTGTCTGTTTGTGCTGTGTTCTTACAGATTCCTGTGTCTGCTGTGGTTCTGGTGCCTGGTCCGCCTTTGCCTCGGTCCTCGACGCCCCCTCCGGCCTGGCCACCTCCCGCGGGGCCTTTGACTCTGCCTTTGTCGGCCTGAACTCTGCCTCTGGTGCCGCCTGCCTGGCCTCCGCCTCGACCTTCACTTCTGCCTTGCTCGGTCGGATCTCCGCCTGCCCGGACTCAGCCGTCCAGCCCGTCGCAGCTGCCTCCATCCTCCGGTCCTCCGTGGGTGTTTCGTCTCTCCGGTCCGCTGCTGCTGCCTCCGCCCTCCGGCCCGCCGTGGCTCCATCCGCCGCCCTGGTCTACTTGTCTGCTTTGCCCTGCCGGGTCTCTGCCTTCTGGTCCACGGCTGTTGCCTCCGCCTACCGGTCCGCCGGAGTTCCCTCCGTCTGCCTAGTCTGCTCGTCGGCTTCGCCCTGGTGTGCCTCCGCCTGCCTGGGTCTTCTGCCACCTGGTGTACTGTGGCGTGTCCACCGTTTGGCGCCTCAGGAGCTGCGCCTTGGGGAGGGGGTTCTGTAACATTCCCCTTCCCTGGAAACTGCCACTTCCCTATTCTACGTGGCTCAGAACTACAATTCCCATTCCCCAGTTCTCCTTCCTGTGGACTACAGCTTCCCTAATCATGCATGTTTCAGAACTACAATTCCCATAGCCCAGACTCAATCAGCATAATTCTGTACACATGCCCTCACCCAGTCCATATATAAAGCACACACACACCATTGCCTCTTCGCGAGGTATTTGTGAGTATATTGTCATTCTTACTGAGCATTCCATATATATATATTGTTATTCTGGTGTTGACCCATGCTTTGTCTTTGTTTATGATTCTGCCTTGGACTATCCTTTGTACCGTAGCCAAATTATCTTGTATTGCTATTCTGGCCTGACCCATGCTCTGAATTTGGTTTATTAGTCTGCCTTGGATTTTAGATTCTGTGCCATTGCCATATATCCATTTATCCTGTTTAGAATAAACAGTGTTCATTACAAATTTGAGGCACATGTGTACAAGTCACGTACCACACATTATGACGTGCCATGTTATTGTGGTCATAGCTATTGTAAAAGTGAGACAATAGCTAAATTTCTGAGTTCCTAAGCCTTCTATACATACGAGACATATTGGACAAAAAATTTGTGATTCCAGTACACTAAGAGGTTATATATCTCTTGGAAGCGACTGCTGTGAGGACCACAGAAAGCTTTTCTCTGACTCTTTTCATTTTTGAGTCTTTTTGGGTTGGCCATCTTAGAAATGTACATTTTGTGACATATTTCTTGGCAGCTTGAGAGTTGTTTGATGACTGCACTACATTTATCACCACAATCTTAAAATTTGCTTCATAACTTTTCCTGTTGTTGACCTACTTTTTGCCACTTTGCTCACGACGATCAGTGTGTCTCTCAATCTTTCAGGCCGCTGCGTGGACGCGCGCTTCAGTCAACACCCGTTTTACATATTTCTAGTGCCATCTGTGGTTGTGGATGTGTACTGCCATTTAAAACTATATAGACCCTGAATAAGGCCACTTTTTAGACGTTTTTCCAGTGAAAAATACCCTTCTTATATTCGGACCAATACCATAGATATTTGGTGCGTTTATGACAGAAATCTTACAAATGTCATCTTTAATTCAGAATAAGATCCCTTGGATAAAAACAACTGCAAAATAAAGTAGGTTTACTATAGGTAAGCGTTTCACAATTTTCTTAAAGTAGGCTTATTGCTTTTGCTAGCAAATTCTACTAACATTAATCCTTCCTCATCTCAAGATCACAGAATCGGAAATCCTGCCATATATATTTCCTCTAGGAGCATACTTAGCTCTAGGCTACACATGCTTGGCCTGACTATCATGAAGAAAATTAACATGATATTGAGAAGGAATAGTAGTACACATATTAACAGGGTTGACTTGACTCTGTATGTAAATACACAAGGATGAGAAGACTTCATTAAATCACAATATGCAGATACTTTGACCACTCTCGTTTAAGAAGAAAACTGCAGTTTAATTTTATATTGATTCGGTGCCCAGACACTCAGACTAATACAGTCTAGTGAGGACATTACTGTACAGTCTGAGTTCATGTAATGTATTCATTGCGCAATATCAACCATGCACTGTAAAAGATAAACTCTTTGAAGTTAATTGTCACAAGTTATACACTATGGGCTGGGCATCTATTTAATGAATAACGACATCAAATAATACTAACTGTTCCATTAAAGTGTCACTGTCAATTAATAAAATATCATTCAATTTAATTATGTAAGAAAATGCATATTGTGTGTTTTGGGCTTGAGTGTTGAAATAGTTAAGTCCTTTCAAGTGAGTTTACAATTATGGACAAGTACTGTCGCCATGTGTACAAATACGGAACTGCGCGCGGTACAACTTGGAATAATATAGCAATGCACGTATTTCTGCATAATAATATTGGCATCTAGCAGGTGGTCAATAAGGTTTACTGTGGATGAATGCAAATAACAATGTAGCCTCGATTCAATTAATTGAGTGAGAATCAAAATACGCATTCTAAAAACAAAAAACAAAGCGTGATTCGAAATATTGCATCCACAGAAATATTGTATTTTATTTATAAAAAGTAGCCAACTCTTAGAATGTTTAGTAGAAAACATGTTATGTATGAAATAACAAAATAACTAGAAATTGGACAAAAAATGCGGAGGTAACAATAATGAAGGGAATTAATAGGTTTATTTGTATCTTGGAATTAGTTAAAATCTACATAAACATTTAACATGTGGATTTGTTCTTGACATTATTAACTTAAGATCTTTGAAATTGGTTCGATTTTGCCAAATGTCGTTGTGTCCTTGGAAAAGACATTTTACAATGTCCCTGTAGTCGCTCTAGATAAAGAGCGTATCTAAATTATTTAAATGTAAATGCTTTCCTATTTGTAACTTGAAGCCCACGTTCTGTTTCTATTTGTTCCAGTTTATTTGTGTTGTTGATAAAAAAAACACTTTAAACAAAAGTTTGAATACAGAAGTAGGTGAGCGGATATGAGGCGACGGAGACGCGTAGACTGGGAAAATGATGGGTTGGAGGAGAGAGGAGGGAGGGGTTGAATAACGGAACCCGGATGCTGATGCTGCCGTATAGGATGAGAAAGAAGAGAGGAGAAAGAGAAAAGAACCGGGTTTTGCGGCCAGAAGGGAGGCTATCCCATAACGGATTTGAATGCAAAGAACTTATTCAAGAATATTTTTGAATCACTTAAGAAGCCACATCTTTCTGCACAAGGGCCCTGTTGAAAGATGGACCTTGAAACAGCGGCGACAGAAGCGCAAGCGGGGAGGCTGTAATATAGACCGCGAGGGAGGGTGAATGCAAGGGAGGAGTAGCCTACTACGCTAAAGATGCTTGTTTTTTTCTAGAACCGCGATGCATCCAAACGAGAATTTTAAATAATTGCGAAAACGAGCTTTTCTCGTGAAACAAACAAAACAACAAAACAGTTTTGCTAGAACGGAGACGCAAGGTGAAATTGTTGACAGACGTTTACTGGAGAATACAGATTGGGGAAGGTTTGTCGGGTGCGGATATAGGGTAGCTGTTTTGACGCGCTGTTCCCCTTTAGTTCCTGATAACAGGCCCTGGGATAATCCGAAGAGTGCACCGGATATTGGGAAAACTACCCCTCTGAGACTGTAATAACGGAATATTATAATACATCGTAGATAAGGCAGTGGGAGGCTACGGACCAAACAGGAGGTTGAGTGAGACGTAGGCTATACTTGCTAAAATAGGATGTTGTGATTATACGATTCTTGACAAAGATCAGTATGATGTTAAGGATCCCTGATGAAAGTAGGCTTTCGAATCTAGGCTATAAGACCAACATTGTGTTAAATCTAGCCGTTATATTGAGCCTTTCGGATGAAACGCAGCCTATTCCATCTGCTGACAGTAATGTACTATAAACCAATATTAGAAACATTTTAGCTACATGTTTTTTGTGTATTGTTTTTGCATTACATATATGCTATGATAATTGATATTCACAATAACTATTTTGGACTTTTGAAATATGCACCGGTCAATAACGGATGTCCACTTTATAAGATGTCGTTTTTTCATTCCCGCTTAGGTAATGTCCCGTTTTTCGATTTATCATAAGCTTGCAATGCGCAATTACGGTTGTTGATCACATTCAAGCTTGACGTTTACAGAATTTACATGACTGAAATATGCAATAGCCGCATAGAGAACAAGGCAAGAGCATGGGAGTAGCCTAGTCGAGACTAGGCCCCGAAACTAGCAGCTGCCATCACGATTTAAACCGCTCTATATCCCTCCCTGTGACTACATCGCTGGGCGTCTGTAATGTCGTTACGGCGGTGTCGCTCTGACCCGAGGACCGATAGCTGTCAATTCCTCTTGAAAACACAGTGAGGTTATCTTATCGTAAAATAATTTCGCTTTCAACGCACGGACAACATGACTAGCAAGGAGCTGTCCGCAGGTCAGCCTGCCCAATACGTCGGGCCTTACCGGCTGGAGAAAACGCTTGGGAAGGGGCAGACAGGTAAGAACACATGAACCGCTCCCTTCAAATAGCTGTTCATCAATCAGTGCATTGTACAGGAACATGTCATTTTTACCAATAGGGTAATGTGTATTAGCCTACAAAACAATTGGTGTTTTGTCTTTTGTGGACCTTTGGACATGGTGTTCAGAGTAGGCTGGGCCTGTTTGATAGCCTTGTATTTGATGTACCATGTCAATCCCAGCTAGCAAATCATAGTAAATATCCGGCAGAACTATTTTAAATATTATTGAGATATTAAATTATTATCGTTACTATGCATATGTTAAAATGTAGCCGCATACAATATTACATTTAATGTCATTTTAAGAGTAATTGTGTTTTGGAGTCTCCGTGTGTTTGTGTATGGATGTGTTTGTGCGCACGCGTGCTCGCGCCAATCCGCGGACTTCATGAATGAATGAACGTTTGGACGACGTGTTATGAGGTTTACATTGAAGTTCACATCGTTAAGTATGCATTACAGACCAGTCCTGTTGTAGGTCCAACATAAAGGGCTGTTTCACGGTCACAGGTTAAGCCTTCCATCTGAACTGTATGGCATGTCCATTCTCCATTGAAAGTGTTTTTAAATCCAGGATTATGTTTTAATCTGTATCCAGGAAACCAGACCTTCACTGTGGTTACACGCCAAACCATCATAGTATACTGCTGGATGTGTGGATACCAGATTTTCTGGAACACACACCCTTTTTCAATTTAATTTCAGATTAAAGGGCTTTATTTATTTATGGGAAACAGTTGTTTACATTGCCAAAGCAATTGGCAAATAAGTATAGAAAAATAATAATAATAATAATAATAATTCAATAAATAAAAAGGAAACAAAAATAATAAAAATAAATAATATTATAAAAGTTACAAATTTTAGACAGATAATATTGCACACAATTTTAAAAGTTTAAGGCACATTTAGTGTCAAATTTATATTGATGTGTGAATACAAATAGTTGAAATAATGTGAGACTAGAATAGACATGTGTTTGTTATATTTTTTAGCATGCTTCTTAGTTAGTAGACCTTTGCTTTCCCAGGCAAGTTGACTGAGAATACTTTCTCATTTGCATCAATGGCCTGGGGAGAAGGGGGGGGAGAGGGAAATTAATTAGCCAATTGAGAGATAGGGAGGATTATTAGGTTGCCATGATGGTATGTGGGCAAGATTGGAAATTGTCCAGGACACCGGGGTTAACACCCCTACTCTTACGAATAGTGCCATGGGATCTTTAGGGACCACAGAGAGTCAGGAAACCCATTTAACGTCCCATCCGAAAGACAGCACCCTATGCAGGGTAGATGTCCCCATCACTGCTCTGGGGCATTGGGAATGATCTTTAGACCAGATGGAAGGGTGCCCCCTACTGGCCCTCCAACAACACTTCCAACAGCATTGGTCTCTCCTCCAGGGACTAACCAGACCCGACCCTACTTAGCTTTAGAAGCAAACCAGCAGTGCAATACAGGGCGCTATGCTGCTGGCTTCTTCACTCAGTCAAATAGCTATTTTTTATTTCCAAATATTTTTAAGACTTGTGTCCTACAGAAGCAGCATCTAACAGGTGAAAGAAAGTTGAAAATATTGGCATGCTTCATATGAGACACGTCGCAGCAAACCATTTAGCTACTTTTCACCCGCTATGGTTTATTATGGAGGTTTTGTGATGCATCAAGTATCTGCACTGAACACAAGTTTGTATAGTGAATTGAACTGGTTGAACAGTAAGATTGATGTTGGATGTGCAGACTGCAGTTGGTGAATTAGGCCATTATGTTCTGCAAGTCAATAATAGTATGAGTGAGGTCATGTTCCATCATTGGCTCTTGTTGGGTCCAGATCTTTACTTACTTAAAATAAAGAGAATTAAAATTAACTGGTTCACTTGTAAGAGGACAGAGTTCTCTTGAAAATAGAAGTCAATGTAACAAAGTGGTTCACTTGAAATGACCGAGAACTGAACTCTGATCAAAAATGAAATCAATGAACATTGCAACTCAATACTATTTTCTTTCTCCTGTTTCCAACTAATTTCTATTTCTCTCTCTGTCTCCTTTTTCTCTCTATCACTCTCCATCTCTGTCTATCTCTCTCCGTACGTCTCCATCTGTCTCTGTCTCTCTCTGTCTATCTTTTTCCAAACGTCTCCATCGATCTACCTGTCTATTTCTGTATCTCTCTCCGTATGTTTCCTTCCGTCTACCTGTCTATCTCTGTCTATCTCTCTCCATATGTCTCCATTTGTCTACCTGTCTGTCTCTGTTGATCTCTCTCTGTATGTCTCCATCTGTCTACCTGTCTATTTATGTCTACCTCTCTTCATATGTCTCCATCTGTCTACCTGTCTGTCTCTGTCTATCTCTCTCTGTATGTCTCAATCTGTTTACCTGTCTATTTATGTCTATCTCTCTTCGTATGTCTCCATTTGTCTACCTGTTTATCTCTGTCCATCTCTTTCTGTCTCGCTTTCTCCGTATGTCTCCAACTGTCTACCTGTCTTGTTCTGTCTATCTTTCTTTGTATGTCTCCATCTGTCTACCTGTCTATTTCTGTCTATCTCTCTTCGTATGTCTCCAACTGTCTACCTGTCTTTTTCTGTCTATCTCTGTATGTCTCCCACTGTCTACCTGTCTATCTTTTTCTATCTCTCTCCATATGTCTCCCACTGTCTACCTGTCTGTCTCCATCTTTCTGTCTTCACCCTTTATGTTTCGGTCTAATACTGCATCGTTCTGTCCACGTATCTTCCCATCTGTCTCTTTTCATCTCTGCCTCCATCTCTCTCTATCTGTCCCTCTCGCTGTCTCTGAAGGTTTGGTGAAACTCGGGATTCACTGTATCACAGGACAGAAGGTGGCCATAAAGATTGTGAACCGAGAGAAGCTGTCCGAGTCGGTCCTTATGAAGGTATGACCCCAGAGCAGCTGTCTGCGTCCCAAATGCCCTCCTTACATCGTGCAATAGCCCTGGATGGAAGGTAGTGCACTACATAGGGAGCGAGGCCCTATTGTGGACTCAGACGCTCTCTGAGTCTGTCCTTCTGAAGGGAACTCACAATGAGAGTAATGAGCCACGAGACGCTATCAGCCCTGCATGCTGTGGTTAACAATGACTGTATTGCTTTACAAACATACCATCAGCTTTTCCCGGCTCTTTGGTTCTTTTGTATTCTAACTGCTAGAGAAGTGGTGGTGCGTAAAGGCAATGCACTGTGGGTAAACAAACTCGCTTCTCTCACATTCGCTCACTGACTCACGCTCTTTCCCTCTCTTTGTCTCTCTTTTCCTCCCCCCTTTACCTGTGCTTTCGCTCTGTTCGTCCTGTCTGTCTTCAGGTGGAGAGAGAGATAGCTATTCTAAAACTAATAGAGCACCCTCATGTATTGAAGCTGCATGACGTTTATGAGAATAACAAATACCTGTGAGTATACTGTCCTCTTTACTCACCCTCTCCCTCCATTGTTGTTTTGATGGCCCCTTTTACCGCAGGGCAACCTCCGCTTTCAAACACTGTCAAACAATGATCCCTCGACAATGACGTTCGACAAACCAATATGAACGCAATGCACAAAATGTGCTTTTAACATTCAGGAAAGGTTACCAAAGCATATTTTACCTGAGGGAGATTGTGTGGATGCTAAGACTTGATAACAGACTTGACAGTTTGTGTTGCTTGTGATGTCATATTGTTACCAAAATCTGGAAATGCATTGTCCCTCAAGTAAGTCTGTTTTTGTGAAATAGTAAGTTGAATTTGTCAAAAATAGTTATTATAAACACTGTTTCACGGTTATTGGTTTTCATGTATCATACATTTTAAATGGATCCATCAGTATCTCAGCATCACTGATTATGATGGAATTGATCCATGCTAACAGTCAATAATATACTAATATACTTATGTGTGTCTGTGTTTGCATCTGTGTGAGAATGGCTACTGCACTGAACGCGTGAGGATATAAACAGGCCTGTACATGTTTAGGCTTGTACACATATTGCTATTGTTATATATTTTTGGCATGGTGTACCCTTACATTTTAGTGTTGTAGCATCCCCCAGATGGTTTATTGTTCTGTCAAAGTTACGTTCCTGAGCTTATGGTTGGCTAAGTCACTTAATCATCCAAACTACTAGTGGAGGATGGATTCACTAAAAACTCACAAAACAATGTGCTTTAAAACATCCTTACAATAAACTCTTTAGCAATCTTTTCTCTTAAAGGGCTATAACCACAGGTCAACTTCAGTAGACTTAGCAATTTCCTCTTTTGCAATCATAAATATGAATATTTTAAACTGTATACTATAAAACTAGCCTAGCGGTTTCATTTTGACATACTGTACATATATAAGCCAGATGGACACAAGGTGGCTGTAGTTTCTCGCTGTTGTTTATTTTTTCTAACACCACCAGGATGGATTATTCAAGCAACTAAACCAGGTAGAAGGTTTGGAATGGAACTTTACTGTGAAAATGCCTCGGTGATGCTACAGCACAAATAGTGAAAGATTTGATCTAGCATTCAATCAATGAAAAAATCCTTCCAAGTATTTAGTATGTTGGTAAAAGATTTTGATCTTGTTGTATGATTACATAGTGTAAATGCCTCCCTCCTAGGTATCTGGTGTTGGAGCATGTCTCTGGAGGAGAGCTGTTTGACTACCTGGTGAAGAAAGGCAGGCTGACGCCTAAAGAAGCCAGGAAGTTCTTCAGACAGATCATCTCAGCCCTGGACTTCTGCCACAGCCACTCTATATGGTCAGGACACCTCAGAAACACGTACAGAAATACTGTGCTGCTTAATGCTTAATCTTGATTTTTCTTCTTACAAGATGTAATAGGCACCAAGAATTCAGACATTATAAGCATAGGCAAATTACAAGCCAAAATTAAGGAAGCCGTGAATTGCATAAAGATTAAACAGTGACGTATGACAAAACTCACTCGCCATGCAGGGCACTGTGGTAACTTTAGAGAAAACGTAGTACAGAATACAGAGATCAAATATAACTGTAATCTAGACAACCTGACACACATCAAAAGTGGCATTAGGACAATTACGCACACTGGACCTCATTTACCAATGTGCTTATATATTGTCCTGATGCGATGATGAAGATTTGGGACGGTGGTGTCAGAAAGCCGCTGACCTCGACCTCTTGAACCTCTGCACACCGGCAGAGGGGGGTAACAACGGGAAGTCTGTCACAGTGACGGTCATAATTTTTATAGAAAATGAATTGAACTCAAAAGAAGTCCTTATCTGAACCCCAATTCATAATAAAGACATTCCAAATATATGAGAACAATAAAAATATATCGTATATTAAACAAAAGTGTTTTATTTGAGAAAAAGTCAGATTTCATGTGTGGCAAAATATGTCAAACCCTTCCTTGAGTAGCTTGTGGCACCTCCACTAATAGTGATAACCCAGCAAAAAAAACGTATCCTAAAGACATAAATCAGTCTGATGTTAGGGACATCTGATGTTAGGGATATTTGCCCACTCATTCCTACAGAACTCAGCCAACCAAACTCAATTGAGTGGCTTGGCCAATCCAAAGAACACAATCTTTTTTTCTCCTGAGCCATTCTTTCTTAGATTTGTTTAAATGCTTATTATTGTCTTGTTTTAAGACCAATTTTCAGCCCACCTTCAGCTCCTTGACTGATGTCCTGATGTTCAAGATTCTCCTGGTATTGCTCATCATTTGTGGTTACCTTAAAAATGTGCCGTTGTCCAGGCCCAGATTAGGAAAAACTGCCCCATATGTTAACATTCCTAACACCATGTGACTGTTAAAATCAGGTTAATTTGGTGGTAGGCAGTGTTGAGTTTTTGTCAAACACATTTTTAATTGTGTCCATAAGGGTGCACTTGGGACTGATCTCTCCAGAGAAACATTCAAGTTTGTCTAGGTGGTCACTGGCAAAATTAAGGCAGCAAGGTTTTTCTTTCTCAACATCAGTCTTCTTCCTAGAAACCCTCCCATGAATGCTATTTTGAATCAGGGTCCTTTTTATTTTTTGAGCATGCAGTTACCTGAGATGTTGATATTATGTGTGGTTTGGTAATTTCCCAATGTATTAATTTTCTTGTGGATACTTTGGAACAATGTCCACTTTTAGGCTGCGTTGCGTATCATGTGAGAAAATAAAAATTTTCCTCTCTAATGGCCAGCCGCAGTCATTTAAGTAATTTAAAGAGAGGCCGCTGGCGGCCGTTATGGGGGCTAAAGGGTTAATGAAAAAAAAACACTAAATACTGTCTGTGAAATTCATTTATTTGCTTGTTACACCTCATTAGAAAAAAACCTCATCTGCACTGATGTTCTGATTAAATGAAAATGTTAGTGTGAACACTAAAACAATCTACAGTGGCATATCCTTTAAGCATCACTGTCAACTAGCCTACAAAGCTTAACTGTTAAATTTAGAGCATTTCTCACAGTGTCAAAACACGATAACTTACTAGACCATGTAATGAACTATTACAGACAGATGGGGCGCTAGAGAGCTATACTCTATAAACGGAGCGCCAAACTAGACTGTTATATAGTACTCTGTAAACCAGCCAGTTACGTGATTTGATCACATCGTCAATAAACCTATTACAGTACTTAAACTGACATCATATTTTTTTAAATGATATTGTATTGAAAGAGACATCATATATTTCCGAAATAGATTTTAAAGTACACTGGCACTAAAAACAATACAGCTATTTTCCGCTGATTTTCATGAGGACATGAAGCATAGTCAACTGAACGTAAGGCCTGTCATTCAGAGGTTTTGAATCACATCAAGGGCTATCTTTTCTGTGGATATTGTTTCCCCCGATCATTCATCTTTTTTTAGGCATTTAAATATATATATATATATAAGAAAAATCTGCACACTCAGTATGATTGCAAACCATTTTAATGATAAGCTTTCGGTCAGCTTGGTCAATCAGCTGGTTATATTGTAGGCTATATCCTAGGCTAAACTTATGTTCTGGATTTTAATTTCTAATTAAAAATGACAAAGGCAATTTGTTCACGTAATAAATAGAATCTGGTTAATGCATCATGCATTTTGGCATTTAATATGCAACTTTTTTTTCACAGGTAAATGCGGACTTGATCCGTTATTTTGATAATCTACAGTATTTAGGGCCCTATCTTGGAACCAGCGCAGGTGACCTTTTACACCGACGCATGTATCATTCCTATTTTACACCTGACACACAGGGGACTTCTCCCTCCACAGACGCACGTTGGTAAATTAGGGAATGAACTTGCAATCCCGGGGGCAGTTCAGCGAAAACAAGAGGCATATTCTGGCGCAAACATTCCCTGGTGCTATTTTGCAGGGCCATAATGTAGTTTGTGCACAACGTGTATACACTTTGCTCCTCTCATATGCACAGGTGCTACAGTTCCCATTATTACAACCCATACATAATTACAAGGAAAAATATTACCACACAAGGAAAACCATTGTGGTGTCCGAAGATGTGAAAAAATAGGCATACATCTAGTGTACACATTTAACAAAATTTTTCAGGCTGGATTTTTTGCACTGATATACATCAACCACAAGGGAACCCATTCAATGAGCATTTGTGATGCTAATAGTAGGGTGGCTGTGAAGGGGACAACGGCTGTCAGACCTGGCTGATGACACCATTTATGATGCGTGAAATGTTGTTAAATCAAAAACACATACAAACCTCGCAGTGTAAACTAATTTAACTAACATTTGGCACACTGAAAATGCACTTCAGGTGTTTGGATAGGACAGGAGGCACCTTACAGTCCTCAAAAAGTTGCAGCATTTTTTGTGGCTTGTTGTGTTTTACACAACATTTCCAAGAATCATGGATGTGTTGAGACATAAATGAGGAAATATTAGAGGACTTAAGGAGATTTGAAGTTGAAATGCATGTGTCATTGCCACCTAACCCAAATGCCCAAGCAGCAGAATGGTAGAGGAGAGCTTATTTGACAGAAGAGTGAGGTAAGCAAAGTAATCTTGGTCTAATGTTAGACTACATTGCAAAAATATCACTATGCATTCATAACCTCGTGATTCAGTGAGAGTGAGCCCAAAACATCGGAAAGTATGGCTTTGTGACATTTCTTTATTTACATTTTGTAAAAAAGAAAAATCAATAGCAATCCGCCGTTATAAAAGTAATCCGCCATGGAACAAGCGTGCCTGCTCTTCTCATCTTCTTAATTATACAGATATACATTATGTTAAGGAGGTTAAATTAGAAACGGCTGTGAGCCAAACACAGCTTTGAGTCAACAACTGTTTGTGCACCCCGATGCCACCTGGTGGCCAAAAATGGTATGTTTAATACATATTTTGACACATCACTGTTTAAACCTACAATCAGACAGAGGCGTTATGCCCATTGAAACTGAGGGACGTGCCCCCTCAGATTTTTGAGCCACATGGAATTTTCCTTTTAATATCTGTATTGTGGGCACATGTTTCCATGTGTTGTGCACACTGTGCCCCCTTAAAAAAAATTGGTGCTTGACGCTTCTGCATACAATATGTAGTTTTTGGCCGCTAGGGGTCTCTCAATCAAAACATTAGCTAAAGATGTACTTGGATGACGTCGGGAAGTAGCGTGGGATCATGGGTTTTGTTATCGTCGTTAATGACAACCTTCCAATCTAGCGTCTCCGACAGAAAAAATGCTCACTGACAAAGAGAATTAAAAATATGATATCTTTATTCACGTTATGTTTGACGGCTCCCTGGAACTTAGAGCAACTAGAGCAGTCAAAGGTTATATGACGCCATTGACGGAAGACAAAATTAAACGTCCCGTGTCTTCGAATTATATTACAAATTTCTCTGGGTTTGAAAGTTGGTGGAAACATTTAGGATAATGTAAGAACACAACTAAGAAATATATATAATATAGGTATAGTGATGTTTGCTTTTTTAATGCAAAGTACATCTTTTGTTATTGTTTTGGAAAACTACATATTGTACCTTTTAACACGATGTGTATCACTATTTACTGGGGGTTTCAACATCTTTATACATACAGAAATACTTATACAAACAGACATACTTCATTCCAACCAGCTTTTTCATAAAGAAATACATGTTACTAACCAGCTATTACGTGAAGAATATACTGCATGTACAATGTTATGTACCATAGCAGCAAACAAGTTTATTATCTTAGAGAAATGAACAAGAAAAAACAAGTCAAAGAAGAGATCTGACTTGTTTCAGTAAACTGTTTGTTTGGTACACAGTCATAGAGACCTGAAGCCAGAAAATTTGCTCCTGGATGAGAAAAACAACATCCGCATCGCTGACTTTGGGATGGCCTCTCTTCAGGTGGGGGACAGCCTGCTGGAGACCAGCTGTGGGTGAGTAACATATTTGTGTGTTGGCACGTGTGCACCAACATCTGACAGTTGGACTTCGATGTTGGATATTTGTTTGTAATTGCAGAGTTTTGGCGCAATCGATTAGGCAATTATTGGTGAGTTAAGGGTTAAGGTTTGGGAAATGATTAAAACCAAAACACCTTAATGGTTTAGAATTTATTACTTTTTTTGCAATATTTTTGTCTGGTAGTAAACTAACCTTTTAGAAAAAAGTAAAAATAAAACTGAGACTAAGCCTAGTTAATATATGGAATAAGGTTTGGAAAAGTTACAAAATCATGAAGGAGAGACTAAGGAACTTGATCAGCGATGGGTTTGAATGTGCAAATGTGAAAGATGGAGCTTTGCCATCCATGTTCTCAACACCATATCGTTTGCCGATACACTTAGTACATTATGAAAGGAATATCCTGACGCCCTGTTGACCTGGACAAACGTATAATAATCCACTGTTATATTGACGTGATCTCTCTGATGTGTATGCTTCTTTACACATACTTGTGTTTTTTTTTTCAATAATGTACAGTAATTGTATTTAATTAAATTATTGCTTTTTTTCTGAATGATTTCAGATCTCCACACTATGCGTGCCCTGAAGTGATACGAGTACGTTTTTCAATTCTGATGCTCTTTCCGTAAAAAAAGATACAATTTGTGTCCCTGAATGAATGAGTGGTGTATTTACTTAATTCATAGTCCATATGTCTATTTTCAATTAACCTGAGTGAGGCTGTTCTCTTGTCTAACAGGGGGAGAAATATGATGGTCGCAGGGCAGATGTTTGGAGCTGTGGTGTCATCCTATTTGCACTGCTGGTGGTAAGACCAACTTCCCGGTTCTCTTTCTGTCTCTATCATTTCTTCCTGTCTCTTCTTTTGACTATTTTCTCTATTTTGTCTCCTGTTGGATAGAAAACCTTGAGACATTAGGCATAGGTTAAGAAGTTGTCTTTTTCTAGAGGAAACATACATTATGTTGGTTTAAAATAAACCCTTAGACGACAGGTTGGAAATACAGTCTTTAAAGGAGCCACTGGTAAGATTTCCACCAAGTAAATGCTGAAGCATTCTGATTATATTATAAAAAGTATGTTGTTTGCAATTGTGTACTTCCCAAATTGTTTGTTATTGTCAGTGTGTTCACCCTCAATATATTCCTCATCTTCCAAAGAAATCTCTCTCTTCGTGTCGTTGCCAGTCCAAAGAGATTGGAATAAAGCTCTGGATAAAACTCAAACACATATAGTCACTGCTTAGCGTTGGATGAATACATGTACATGGGCTGATATGGACATGAGAACCTGATTTCCCTATGTTGGCAAACCTCATATGGCTGTTACCTGGCGTGAGGCTAGGACGTGATAAAAAGCATTTGCTCTCTCTGTAGTTTTTAGGTTACAAAAATAGGAATTCCACAGCACACATTATGCAGTATAACATTAGTTATAATCCAGAGCTAGCCAGCTGTAATTTAGATGGCTGTCAAGACTTACAGTAGTAAGCTTTCTCTAATTGTCAAGTTAAAGTTACTGTAGTTACCTATTTGATAAAACTAAGGAGTCTGCACTAAATAGTTTCTAAATCTCTTCTTACTTGAATGTGATGCCCTGTCTCATTTCCATCGTGTGGTTGTAGGGAGCTCTGCCCTTTGACCACGACAACCTGCGCCAGCTCCTGGAAAAGGTGAAGAGCGGGGTGTTCCACATGCCCCACTTCATCCCCCCAGACTGCCAGGCGCTCCTCAAGGGCATGATCGAGGTCGACCCGGAGAAGAGACTCACGGTACGCATACAAGCGGGTGATGAAGGTTAGAGGAATGAGGGATTAATATTAAGGTTGACCTTATTCCAGTCAATTGCACACAAGGACCAACCCGAAATGTAACTTTCTGCTAATCCCTCCACATTGGGCATTCAAGGACCAATTGAGGAGCGAGTCTCTGGCTTCAGCTCAGAGGGGGAGAGAGGGCTAGAGCAATAAGCAGTGAGGGAGCGAGTTTCACAGTGTGAGAGGCTGGTATTGAAACCACCTGATGTGCTGCTGCTATAGTGATTAGATGCAAGACTACACAGAGGTCGAGTCTTATTCAAGCCAGGTTCACAGCGGGAAACTACATCCCGCAACGACAGGGGATGTTAATTGTGAAAGGACATTTTCACAGGGGTTGGCACGTTATTCGTTTGGGCAAGTTTGACATTTGTAAATGGAAATTAGGTATGTTCCTAGCTGGGGTTGATACATGTTTCGTGAAGGCAAATGAAGTCTGGCAACTTTAAGTGGAAGTCGCACATTTTTAATGGCTTTTTAAGGCCGCGCTTACACTGCATATTTGCGTTTCACAAAGGAGGGGACGTTCATCTAACAACATGATCAAATTAAGAGTCAACATCTGTCTCTGGTTTAACATTTTAACTGTCTCTCTGCCTTTATTTACAGCTAGAAGCAATACAAAAACACTCCTGGTATCTGTAAGTCATACTGCATGTCATTATTTCCCTCTCAATTTTAATCTTTGTTCTTACTAGAATAATACAAAAATCACAGTCAGTTTTACATTATATGTGGGTTTAGGCCTTTTTTTACTGAACTTGTATTATGTCTCTAATGTTCTCTATCTTCCCCTCTGCCTTTCTCTTTGTGCATACCCACCTCTCCCTCTGTTCCTCCTTCCATCTTGTTCCATCTTTGTTTCATCCCAGCGGTGGTCGTAACGAGCCGTGTCCAGAGCAGCCCCTTCCCAGGCGGGTGTGCGTGAAGAGAATTGTGTCTCTGACGGAGCTGGACCCTGACGTACTGGACAGCATGCATTCTCTGGGTTGCTTTAGAGACCGAGGGAAACTGACCCAGGACCTGCAGTGTGAAGAGTGAGTATCCCAGTGTTCCTGGGGCCCCTGGAGGTCAGTGTTTCCGGTTGCTGTGGAAACGAACTCTTGATCTCGCCTGGCTCCTCAACATTCAAATTAGGACCAGGATCCTTCTCTCTCTGTCCATTCAATTCCACTCAAAGTCTCTGTCGTCCAGTCTCCTTTCTCTCACCAGCCTCTCTGTATCCCACTCAAAGTCTCTGTCATCCAGTCTCCTTTCTCTCACCAGTCTCTCTGTGTCTCACTCAAAGTCTCTGTCGTCCAGTCTCCTTTCTCTCACCAGCCTCTCTGTTTCCCGCTCTCTCTTCACCCCGTGTTTCTTGCTTGCATATCACAACCTCTGTCTTTTTCTCTCTCAGGAGAAAGAAGCATGCATTGTTTATCCAGCAATTCAAACCTAGAACTTAAGAGGGGAAGCCACTGCAGAATCTGTGGACAGGGCCTCTTTTGGCATCTGGGTGGCTATCTCTCTTTCTGTCTTCCTCTTGCTCACTCTCGTTCATTCTCTCTCTCTCTATTACATCATCCAAATGATGCAGAAACGTGAGTGCAGATACGAACAATAGCTCTTTCTACTCGCGCCAGGGTCGTCCCTCCCACTCTCACGTTCACTTATTGTGCTCTGTTGACTGCACTATTGAAGGCGTACAGTTACAATACCTCTAATACAATATATTGTTGTTTGCAAAATATTTGTGTTTTGGTCTGATTTTAACCCAGGTTTTTATACCCCACTCTCTCTCTCACTCTGTCTTCTTCCCATTACTGTTATCTCTCTCACTCTTGATCTCTCTGTCTTTTTTGCTCTTTTTATTGTACTCTCTCAGAGATAACCAGGAGAAGATGATCTACTACCTCCTCTTGGACAGGAAGGAGCGTTACCCCAGCTGTGAAGATGAAGATCTGCCCCCCCGGAACGACATAGGTTAGAAAGAAAACCTTTAAACAATATTATACCACATACTGTATGTTGGAAAGAAAAACTTTAGTCCAACGCTGCCCAATGTTGAAATTACACCACATCCCAAATTATCCCAGAGATCATAGCCCCTATTTTTACAATATTTGATTGAAAGATGTGTTGCCATATAATAATATAATAAGTCTGCTCTAAATGTTCCACCATTTTGCATTTTGTGAATGATACTCAAAATGCTACACTCCTGACACTAACTGACCCAACGGTACAGTACTCGACATGACATTCCAATGGACAATGATACCTCAGTGCAATATTTTTCAGATCAGTAACTAGATCAAAATAGCTGATATTGATCTATACATGATCTTATCAAAAAGCTCTATAGGTATTTTATAGAAGAATATACATGTTTTTGTGTGTGATTTTCTCCCTATTTTTCTCCCCTCCCAATTGGTCTTATCCAATTTCCCACTAAACCTGGCTTGTCAGCAGCTCCGCAACTCACTGGACAGATGAGGGGTCGTGAACGGCGTGCAAATGGTTCATCCAACCACATGTCGCCTAGCCAGCTGATTCTTTTCACACTGTTCACCCAACATGGAAGCCTTTAGTCAGATCATGTACACGAGGATTACGTTCACCAAATATACTTCTGTGATTGAACATACAAACGCCCGATCTGCACACAAGGAGTTGCTGGAGAGCGACGTGGCAAGGTGGATAATCTGACTTATCTATCCAAAATCCCAGGCAGCATTATGCAACCTTGCGCTGTCTCAAGCTGGAGGTTCATGGCAAAGTTGAAGAAGCCATAGTCATGCTCGAACCACTGACCGTCATGACATAGCTTGTCCTGTATACTATATAAGAATGTCATTGAAAACTTAAAAAATCATCTTATACTTATGGTGAATTGGGACATACTATAGATATCATATATGAATCATTTAGAAATATTACAGCAGAAATAAAAACCATAGGGTGATATAATATGATATAATTTTTCTGGTAATCGAATCCTGTAGTATTTATAAAGTTCTCAGTGATGTGTCTATTATATTCTTAAATAATAATCTTGTAGGATTCCTGTAGTAAGTGCGGGTGGGGTCAAGCAAATGAATGCATATATTTATCTTATATATATATATTTATAAGGGGATTTGCAGGAGGACAAAATTTGGTGGACATGCTACCAACACTGTCGAGACACAACATATGCAACAAGATTAATATTAACTGCAATATATGTATGTTGATATGTTTATATATCTTGAGTAATTTAGACACCACTGGTACAATGTTGTTTCTACTTGAATATGAATGATGCATCTTGTCTTAGTGATCTGGCATTTCCAAAGTTACGCTGATTCATCATTTTTGTTCTGACCGGCCGGCCAACTGAGAGGGGCGGTTCGGAGGTAGAACCACAGTTACAGTGATTTCACTGCCCTTTACAGACATGCATTGATCACCCATCTGAGGGCAGGGAAGCAGAGGAAGGCTTAGTCCACCGTCAACAAGCTTATACCTCCTTGTCTTTCTGGATGAAAGCTGCAGGCAGTGACTGGAATGAATCAGCCCTTATCACCTTGTTCCCCAGCAGGCTGAGCAAAGTGGTCCAGACGGATCAGGCCCCCCCGGGACGATCGTCTTACCCTAGACCAGCTCATTGCTATGGCCATCTATCTGGGCCACATTTTGAGGGCGCACAGACGCCCACCTTGTAGTTTGGCTAAGGTGCCTGTAACACTGCACGTCTGTCCCCTGCAGAACTCAGCCCTGTCTACAGATTGCTATGATCAGGAGGAAAACGTAATGGCACAATGCCACATGGCCAAACCATGCATGGAATGGAGCTGAATGCTTTTAGATCCAATAATCATTTCAACATAGGCGTTGACTTTACTCCATTCTTTCTGTCATTTCAACCCTTATAGAGCCCTAGAAGATTCGGGAGCGGCAGGTAATTTCATGTATCCTCCTGTTAGCGCTCTCACATCCACTAAGGTTTTGGGGGCTCATTTATAAACATTGCGTAGGCACAAAATAATGCACACACTAGTTTCTAAGCAAACTTTGGGATTTATAAAAAACAAACGCACACTTGGACCAATGCATATGCACAAATATGAGAGAAATTAGAAACTGCACCTCCATTGAAAGAAGGATGAAATTCTAGAAAAGCTTTCAAATTGAGAACATTGTGAAAAATATAACCTCTCATGTTTTATATAACAGTTCCCTGGAGTGCACACAAAAACATGAGTTTGGACAAAGAGCAACATACAGAGTTATCTGCAATTTAACTGCTCAAATATATTGTAGTTTAATATGGAATCATATTTAATTGGATCTGTAATTATTAAACACTTCTTGCATGTTATGAAATGTGTTTTTATAAATAATTAGATAAACAATAAGACATATTGGCCCTCATTTATCAAACGTGCGTAGAAACCAGTGTAGATCTGAGCGCAGAAATCATCTTACGACGAGACTCACTTGTGATTTACAAAATATTTGTATCATTCCAATTCCAGCGTACAAATTAACGGGCATTAATAAATCAGACGGTTGAAATCCATTGTAATTTAAATATCACACCCACATTTATGCACGGATTAGAGGCCTCGCCCTTAGAATTTACGACATGGATAAGCAAAATCAAGCAAAGAAAAGGAATTTCTCTGAGATAAAAAGAAACGCTCAGGTCTCAGGTGCATGCCAACCGCTTGGTATTAATTGGAAGTTTAAAATCAGGCATCGATTGTTAAAGGAAAATGCTGTGTTGACTGAGGTTACTGCTACAGTCATTGAAAACTATTAACGAGAACCTGAAGTGCATTTCAAATGAATTAATTATTTTTACTAAACATTCTACGTTGTATTTTTTAAGTAGGGTGAAGTTAGCTAAATTGGGCCTTCAGATAAAATGGGCCAAATAATGTTGTAGCGTCATATATTTTAATATCTTTACAGCAAATCACTGATCTTGCATTGTTGCTTCAATACTTGTGGACTTGTAACAAGAGTTTTGATTGGTCTGAGTTTTCTAGGCAGGCAGAGCAGAAAAACTTTACCAAAAAGTGGCCCATTTTAGCTGACTTCACCCTAGCTTTCTTACACAAGATAGCACTTACTATATTACAAGCTCAGAATAAGATCCTTTCTCCTTCGTAGAGCCCAATGGTGGCTGTTGTGGCCACTGATCTTCATTGAATGGCACCATTCTCCAGCGCAATATTGTGGAGAACCCCGCATGCCATAATTATGTTGCAGGCCTGCTCTGGTGTGTGTAGCAATCCCCCCACCCCACCCCGCTTACCCAAGACAGAACCACCTGCCCTTGAGCAAACCGATCACTCCACTGTGGTTCGTGTGCGTGTGTGCGCACTGTTGAACCTGTGCTCCTGTTTGTTTGGGGATTTGCAGTGCACCCTGTAACCTTGTTCCAACGCGGTTTTGTTGCAGTTTAAAAAACAGAGTCGCATGTCCCACCCAGCCACCGGCTACCATATTCAGAACAAACATCCTAACATCACATATGATCTGAATGTTGATTGAATTAAAATTTTTGCGATTGATAAATGCGTAATCATTCATGGATGGTATACAGATTGCAGTACAATCAATTGCCCGATTTGGCCCAATTGGAAACCCAGCAATCTCATAAAATTGTCTTTGAATCATAGTTTGAATATACCAGAAAGGGACTTCATAGACGCAAAAAATGCTGGCATACTTTGACTATTGTTGGCTGCGATATACCAGACATGTCCCTGATCTCCCGCTGAAAGATCCCAATGTAGAGAGCACGCATTAAGGTCCTCCAGATCTGCCATCGCTTCGACTACAGGACTGCCAAAGCGCTTGTTTAAATAACATATATAAATATATATTATTTGATTGAAATTTTTGTTTGCCTAATTTCAGCCCTCATGTTCTAGGCCACCCCGAAGTAAAAGGGAAAACAAATAAAACACTTAGCAATGTGATGTATCCAATAATTCGTAATTCTGAAATGTCATTTGCAATATGGGGTAGTTGCGATGCAGACACATTCATCATTGATTGCTCGTTCAATAATTCACTGAACCGGGTGGTTATACCATGAACACCGCTAGTCACACTATAGAATTTGCATACACGAAGTCAGACCAGACGTGAGATTTTATCGCAGCCTACGATCACGTTCAAATTGATAAATCCCTTGCTTTGCGTAGGAATCGTCGTACGCCTGTTTTAGGTCGTACGCACGTTTCATAAATGAGGGCTATTATGTTTAAACTGATGCTGTTGCCTCAGACTGGCAGATATGAGTGTAGTACATTTTCATATATGTTATTACATGTTCGTTGTGCATAACTGTCAATGTGATATGGCCCTGTCATTGTCAATAGCAGTCAGTGCAATTTCCACTTCTGAAAGTGTTTTGAAATTGGGTATCTTTTACAATAAAATGGGTGGGATTAAAAAGGCATGCAATTGCAATGCAAAATAATGCACAATGACTGCTTTGGCACTATTGGAAGATTTGGTGAATGCAAGAATTCAGAGAGAGCAAATATTCAGAGACAAGCAAGATTTACTGGCCAATGACAATGAGTGGCTTATGAGCCAGTTACGATTACCAAGAGTTATTTTATTGGATCTCGGTGCTGTTGGGCCCAGGTTTACAGAAAAGCACCCGCAGAAAGTACCACTTCTCCAACCCACAGAATGCAGAGAGGAACTACAATGCTACCATTGCCAGGCACACACTGTTGTGGAGCACACCACTGGGCTTCTGAAGGGGATCAGTATCAATGAATATTAATTTGGAGTGTTTCAGTACATTTATAGGCAAATCTAAGGGTTAATTGAGTGGGACAAGACACTCGCACAGCTGTACAAAATGTGGAATAGAAAAAGTGATTTATAAAGGAAAACCAGCACTTTTTTATAAATCTGAATATTTCTGTGCGCACGCACTTTCTGTGTTTCGTACTTACGCAACATTTTCATGTGAATTCTATGCATGGTTTTATAAATGAGGCCCGTGGCCCTAGACAATTGCTTATCTCCTGCTCCCCTTTCTGTTATGACCAATTTCACTTGAATCCAATGCAGCTGTTAGTCCTTGGATTGCCCTGGATTCACCTACATAACCCCCACCATTTCCCAGACAGAGAATAGGACACTGGGATGATCTCTGTAGGGTCAGGGGGGTTAAAGATCCAGGTCCCAGGTGAAGAATCCGGCCCTTTAGCCAATCATACCAACAGAATATTGCGACCTACATGAAGCCTTCTCTAAGTCAAGCACCACCTGTCTCCCTCCTCTTCGTCATTGGGACTCTACCATATTTACTCTCTTTTAAGGAGATTAAGGTCATGGAGGCGTATGTCCAACACAGAAAGGTTTCATCCATTCCCCCACATCACCTGCATCATCCAGTTTCCTTTTTGTTATTAGCGGTGTAGATTATCGCACCTCTTCAAATTCTGTTACCCACTCTCTCTGATCCCAGCTACTATTTAACAGTTTCATGGACCCAATTGATTTACTAAACTAGATCTATGCAGGACACATAATATGCTGCACATTCATGAGGATGATGAGTGGAAAACTTTGCAGTAACATATCAAGACATTATGAATATCATGCCCTATGAATTGTTTTCCAGGCTTTTAGTGAATGAGGTGTTCAGAGAAATGTGTCTCTTCAATTGGTTGGCTGTGTCTTTCCTCAGTTATTGTATCAATACCTCTGGTGTGAAGATGGAGACACAAGGTCCGCAGTGTCAGGTCATGGCCATTCCCCACCTCTATCATGGCACTACAAGATTGTGACCCCGAGTTTACCTCAAGTATATGAAAGGCCTTTCTGGAGAGATTAGGGTCACAGTCAGCCTTTCCTCAGAGTACCACCCAAGCTAATGGGTGGGTGGACAGATTAAACAAAGGAACTAGGGAGGTTCCTCCATAGCTTCTGACAGAAGCGGCATGGGGAGTGCTTGCTGCCCTAGAGGAAATATTGCCAGAACTCCCTGCACCATTCCTCTACCAACTTCACCCCTTATTCGTGTGTTTTAGGATCATGATGGTGCTCTGGTACCCCAGCCACACTGAGGCACCTGTAATGAACGGATTGTCCCAGAGTGACAAAGGCGACTGTCATGCCTACATGACATTTACCAGAAGTTTCTGAGATCTGTTTTAGCTTGTTAATGCTACTTTTACAAGATGAGCCAAAAATCCTTAAAAACAAACACATATTGATCTGCATTCTGAAGTGTGAACGATGCATTGGTATGAGCTGATTTACCCCCTCTGTGCCCATGCGGGGTCTGGATTCTAACCTTTCCAAGGTCTCCCAGCAGATCCCCCGAGGAAGCGTGTGGACTCTCCCATGCTGACCCGTCATGGGCGCTGTCGGCCAGAAAGAAAGAGTCTAGAGGTGCTGAGTGTGACGGATCAGGGTTCCCCGACGCCCCCCCGTAGGGCCCTGGACACCTCCGCACACAGTCAGAGGTAACACATAGACACTGACATGTTACATACACACTCAAACTTTGAATACACAAACATACATCTGATGTTTTCGTCCTCCAGGTCTCGTTCGGTCAGTGGAGCATCTACAGGGCTTTCATCAAGTCCCCTCAGCAGTCCCAGGGTAAGTGACGCTTGGCCAGATCTTTTACAAATGGACCTACATACCTCTGGAAAAGTACATTTTTTATATTCTGAATTGGCATTTAAAGAAAGATGTTACCACATGCAATCATGTTTTTTTGTGTTCTGTTCCTCATAATACAACATTTAAAAAATTTCATTTTCATAATGATGTGTGAGTCCAGATAGCTTTTGCTGTCTCGATTAGTTACATAATTTCATGTTTCAGTCCCAGGTGTCATCTCTTTCAGCTATCTATCACTCTAGCTAAATTTTATTGGAATTAAAAACTTGCTGTTCTCTAGCTATCCACTGTAGCTAAATAAATTGAAGTACACACCCACTAGAGGTGGAGTCAACTTTGGCGTCTCGCATTGTTGGATATACCGGCATAAATGAACAGGGTGAAAGTGCAAAGCAGAATGAGGATGCAAAATTTACCGCATCTAACAGAAGAGTTTTCACTAAGATGTAATCATAAGCCAAATTATAGTATTTGTAGACTTTGGCACAGTGAATTTACTATACATACATGTGAAAGTTTTTTTATGTAAAATATTCCTTTAAATTAGACTACATTTGTGGCTCGTAGTGAAATGTGTTTATTTTTTCTGACTAAAATTGTCTGTGCGTAATCTGTTCTTCTGAGGTTGTCACTTGTCTAGACTGTCCATCTCTCTCATACTGTCCCATTCTGAGCCATTACCCATATACCCATAGACTCTTTCACCTTCACACACATACGCACGCACACACACACACACACACACACACACACACACACACACACACACACACACACAGAAGAAGATCATGTTACATACATAGATAATTAATCCGGAATCCCACATTTTTCTACTTACAATGAAGACCCACGTGATTTATGCGAATCTGGGTGGGGGGTTGTGTTTGAGCATTTTAAGTTATTGCTCAAGGTAGTTCATGCTTTCAAACATATGTTTCAAAAACTGAACTCAGATATTTCACTGTCAGTCTGTCATTTTTTTCACGTAAGGATTTTTGATAACTCAGATATTTTTTCGAAATTATACTTCTGTATTTGACTATCTTGATGATCAAAGTCTGTTTATAGTACATAAAGGTTAGTCTGCACATTTTTTGTCAGTCAGAAATACATTGAAATTGATAAACACAGGTTTAAAGGTTTATTGACATTGATTGACTTGTACAACTGTAACATATAAGAACTAATTGGTTGAGCCTGGCTGTGTGTGTGTGCGTCGGTGTGGCGAACTGTCAGCGAATGTCATGTACACCATATTTGATGTAGAGTGTAGACACAGAAATCTTTTGATGACAAATGTTTTTCCTGTATAGTTATTTTATTGTGGTCTATGATTTTCTATTTGAAAGAGCAGAAAGTATAAACTGCATGGTGATAGACAGCTGAAGCAGGCTCACTGGTACGTTAGGCAGCACAGTCATAATAAAAATTAAAGGGGCATTATGTAGAGTTTTCTGATTTTGAGGCCAGCTCTACGTTCTCTTTTGGTTTAAAAATATATAAAATAAATTCATTTTGGACAATGATTCACACAAGCACAGCTTTTTTGAAAATTATGAATTTCTATTGAATTACACTTTAGACGAACTGGCACAAGCCCACTGATAGATAATGTTGAGGAAAGTTGCCCCCCCGAAATAGGAATACACTTTTTTTCACCCATTCACATTCCTGAATTTTACACACCGACAATATCACAGAAATCTGTGATATATATCATAAAAATAGTCAATATCATGCAAACATAATATCAAAGGAAAAGAAAATATCACCGGAACAGATAATTTCACATAATATCACAATATCACATAGCCCTAAATTAAAGGATATTAGGACTTTATTTAAAATGGTCACTATTCACCAAACAATGTTAAATAGCATACAGTAGTAGCCTATTGATTATCTGAAACATAATTCCAATGAAGCTGAAAGTACCATCACAGGTCTGTATTCATCACAGGTCTGTATTCATCACAGGTCTGTATTCATCACAGGTCTTTATTCATCACACATCTGTATTCATCAATCACAGCTCATGACCATTGCTCTCCATCTTCCTTCCTTTTCCTCCTTCTGTCCTTTCTCTCCCCCCATTAGAGCCCAGTATTCACATTCAGCCGCTCAGAAGTCGCCTCCACTGCCCAACCCAAAGACTCTAAACCGGGAAGTGACACCACCCCGCGTCCGTCCCAACGGACAACCGTGGTCGACCCCAAAACCCAGACTCTGCCCTCCAAAGGGCAGTCTGATCGCCCCCCTCTCCAGTCCATGAAGTCGCTCCCTCTCCAGACTCCGCCCTCCCCGTCTCCATCTCCCTCTCCCCTCCTCTCTCCTATTCCACGTTTCTTCTTCCCCACCCCTTCTGTCCTCAAGTCGGTCACTAAGAGCGTCTACACTAACTCTGCCCCTGTGTCGCAGGTCACCCCCCAGGGGTCACCGCTCCCCACCCCCCTGGGCACCCCAGTCCACCACCCCCAGCACCCTCCGCCCACCCCTCCCTCCTCCTCTTCCTCGTCCTCGTCCTCGCGGGCGGAGGGAGGCGGGGGCGTAGGCGGGGGCGGATCCCTCTCTCTAACCCCGCCCTCCAGCCCCGGGGGAAGTGGGGGAATGGCGGCCAGTAGCTCCGCCCACTGGAGGACACGCCTCAACTCCTTCAAGAACAACCTGCTGGGATCGCCACGCTTCCATCGGCGTAAACTGCAGGGTGAGAGTTAGAGAAGAGGGGGATTGTGGGTGTTCTGATAGGCTACTGCCTGGTGAGGGATCTCAGTCCAATTTCAATGTGGCCATTTCATTTATTTAATTTGGTTTGATGGAGTCCAAACAGGTCTAGGCCAAACATTGATGTTTGGGTTTGGAAAGGAATTGTTATAACATTAACTATCAATACATTTTTGTGGTGGATATTCAGTTCTCAACAGCACCCAGTCTGTTCTAATGTTGATAAAGAATGAGATTGAATAGGGTAGTTCTCAAACTGATTTGAGAGATTGGTAATTATATCAATGCATCTGAATATGTCAATGCATCCAGTGTTGTTTTGAAATTCTACTTCTTTGTCCACTATAATCTCTGATTCTCTCCTTCTCAACCCACTCCTCTTTCCCACTCCTACACTCGCTGACTTTCCCCTCTGCCATCTTCTCCCCTTCTTTTATTCTCTCTCATTGTCCGCACCTCTCTCGTCCACTGTAGTTCCAACATCGGAGGACATGTCTAGTCTAACTCCGGAGTCGAGCCCAGAGTAAGTCGATTGTTAAGTCTCATTGTTCCATCTATCCACCGGGTCGATCCACCGTAAAGTTTCTGTCATCTTAAATGCTGTCTGTCTGCAAGTCTGTTAGACATTTATGAGCTCCATACAGTATATGAGTTAATAGCAGTGTTGTGGATGGCTCTTATTTGCAGGCTGGCCAAGAAATCGTGGTTTGGGAACTTCATCAGTCTGGAAAAGGAGGAACAGATATTTGTTGTAATTAGAGACAAACCGCTGAGCTCTATCAAGGCTGATATAGTCCACGCCTTCCTGTCTGTGAGTGATGCAGATTATTCCCTCTCTCACTCTCTCACTCTCTCACACACTCTCATTCTCTCTTTCTCTCTCTTTCAATTCAATTCAGCTTTATTAGCATGACAATCATTACAACCGTATTGCCAAAGCAATATAAAAATAATAAAAAGAAATGTAAAAATATCAAGCAATGACAACTATAATCTGCATCAACAACAAAACACTGAAGTGGGCACTATGAAGTGCAAAGAAAAAAAAATTAATAACAATACATTTTAAAAATAAAAAATGAGGAAAAATTACAAATATATAGTACAATAACAATTAAAATATCATAGTGAATAACAACAATAGTAAGGAAACATGAACAATAAACAAAAGACAACCGTTTCGGGCAGGTTATGGGACATTCTGGTTGTCACTCGATTTGTGGGACTCTCTGAGGTAATGTCCAGCCAAGGGGGCTGTGTGTCCCTCCCCCAAGAGCACTGACATATTTTCTTCATCAGACAGTGTGGTGAATGATGGCATTAACATTTGAAATTTATTAAAGAAATGCTGTCTGATATTGTCATAATGTTGGCAGTATAGTACAAAGTGTATCGCTGTCTCTACCTCACCTGTCGTACGCTGACTGCATACTCTAGATTATTTTGGTAAACAGGTTTTTTTATGTCTGCCTTTTTCAATGGTTAGACTGTGGTCAATGAGCCTGTACTTGGTCAGGATCCGTCTCTGCTTTATATCTTTGACAGTAAAAAGATATTCAGCCAATTCATAATCTCTGTTTAGGGCCCGATAGCTAATTAGTTTGTTTTGTGTTTTGGTTTGATTATTCCAATGTTCCAAATAGTCTTTTTTGGTTTGTTTAACAATTTGATTAACTCTGATAAGTGATTGTAAAGCAGTGCTGGTCTGAGATGGAACGATGTTAGGTGTTGTTTGGTTAGTAAGTCTCATGACCAGCTGACTGAAAGGACTGTTTTTGGGGTTTAATTCTTGGGTTTGCAGTGCTTCAAATTGCAGTGTATCTGGGTGACTTGATTTAAGATGCATCCAACATTTTTGTGTTTTTTTAATGTTTATAATTAATGGGTAGTGACCTAATTCTGCCCTGCATGCATTTGTGGGTGTTTTTCTTTGTATATTCAATATAATTCTTCAGAATTCAGCATGCAGGTCCTCTATTGGATGCTTGTCCCATCTAGTGTAGTCATGCTGACTGAGTGGACCCCACACTTCACTTCCATACAGTGCTATTGGTGCAACGATGCTATCAAATATTTTAGTCCAGATTCTGATTGGTATGTCTATTTCCTTTAGCACATTCACTGCCAGACTAAACTTTCCAGAGGCGCTGATTTTGATCCCCAGGTAATCATAGGACAGGGTGTGCTCTAGTGCAGTGTTTCCTAGACTGAACATTTGTCTGTTTTCCTGAGATCTGGGTTTTTCTGGAAGGTCATTATTTTAGATTTTTTGAGGATTCTTTCTCACTTTCTCAATTTGTAGGGCTTTATTGGCATGGGAAAAAGTTGTTTACATTGCTATATTTATATAGGAATATAACTATATATTTATATAGTTATATTTCTCATGGCAACATGTCACAAATGCTGCTGTGGCATACTGGAATTTCGCCTAGCAAATATGGGGGCCACTAGAAATGTTTGATTTTGTGTCAAATTGATTATGTGTTTGTAGGATCTGAGTAGAATATTTGGCTCTAATGTGGTCATATAACAGGCAGGAGGTTAGAAAGTGCAGCTCTGTTTCCACACCATTTTGTGAGCAGTGTGCAAATATACAGTCTTTACTCGGTAACCAGGTCTGCTTGTATCAGCCTTTCTCGACAGCAAGGCCATGCTCACTGAGTCTGTACATAGTCATGTTTTTTCTTAATTTTACAATGATCAGGTATTCTGCCAATGTGTACTCTCTGTTTCGGGCTAGGTAGCATTCCAATTTGCTTTCTTTTCTGGTAGATTTCTTCCAATGTGTGAGGTATTTTTCTTTTTGTATTCTCATTTTGTATTCTCTGTTGCTTTCCTGGGGCTCTGTGGGGTCTGATGTGGTTTGTGAACAGAGCTCCAGGACTAATTTTCTGAGGGGGCTCTTCTCTAGGTTCTGTTCACTGTAAATTCGGGCTAAACGTAATTACGGGAAAACAAAGAAGATGGCTACGGCTGGCGAACAGCTGTCTTTCGAATCGTCTTTGACCGCGACTCTGGAAGACTTGGAGTTAAGTTTTTCTTTGAGAAAAGAATGGCACCGAAGTCATTCTTACAAATGGAAGATGTGTCCTCTGGTTGGTCGTGGAATTTGAAAGACAATCGTTTATCCCGCCCCTTGGGTTGAGCCCTGACAATGGTGACTTGCAAGACCCAACATCTTGATGTGGGTTTGGCTTGTCAGGCTACTGTTAGGGCCCAATCTGACAGAATTTGAATAGGAGATCTAGGTGCTGCTTGTAGACCCTCTCTGGTTTGGGACAGAAGCACCAGATCATCTGGGACACAGGAGAGATTTGATGTCTGAGTCTAGTAGCAGAATTTTCTAGTACCCTTGTCAATTAATTAATATAGATTTTGAAGAGTTGGGCTCAAGCTGCATCTCTGTCTTACCCCCTGGCTCTGATGGAAGAAATCAGTATGTTTGTTGCCAATCTTAACTGTGCAATTATTGTTTGTGTACATGGCTTTTATAATATTGTAATTCTTCCCCCGATGCCACTTTCTTGTAATTTGTATAGCAGGCCTTTATGCCAAATCAATTCTTTTTTACTCAACAAAGAGAAGACTTGAGTGTGCAGAGTGTATATGTTGTCTGTCATACGATATTTTGGTAGAAAGCCAATTTGACATTTGCTCAGGATATTGGTTTCCCCGAGGAAGTTTGGAAGTCTGGTGTTTATGATGCCGCATTGGATTTTTCGGAGGTTACTTTTCCCAGAGATTCCCCAGTAGTTTTGGGTGAAATTTGTCTTCGCTTTTGTGTATTGGTGTGATCGGAACTTGGTTCCAATTATTGGGGAAGATACCAGATGTTGAAGAGTTTAAGAGTGGCTCATTTTAATTTGTGGTCTGTGTGTTTGATCTTCTCGTTCATCTACTCCACAGGACTTTTTAGGTTGGAGGGTTTGTATTTTGTTCTCTAGCTCTTCCAGTGTGATGGGAGAGTCCAGCGGCTTCTGATTCTCTTTAATAGCACTCTAGGTCTTGTCAGTTGCTGTGTATTTGTTTTTGGTACTGGGCCAAAGAGGTTGGAGAAGTGGTTTATCCACATTTGTCCATTTTGAATGGCTAGTTCGCTATGCTGTGTTTGAAATGTTCACCAGTTTTGCCTAAAGTGATTTGATTCTATAGATTTTTCTATTTTATTGAGCTGGTTCTTGACATCTTGTTCATTTTTTGTTTTTAGTGTATTCCTGTAATGTTTAAACATACAATATGTAGTTTTTGGCTGCTAGGGGTCTCTTTATCAAAACAATACCAAAAGATGTACTTGGATGACGTTG
Organism: Umbra pygmaea; assembly: GCA_016801145.1. Lineage (NCBI taxonomy): Eukaryota > Metazoa > Chordata > Actinopteri > Esociformes > Umbridae > Umbra > Umbra pygmaea. Next base: position 31,746 of record JACXGM010005792.1, read on the forward strand.
GGAAGAAGCGTGGGATCATGGGTTTTGTTACCGTCGTCAATGACAACCTTCCAATCTAGCGTCTCCGGCACAAAAAATGCTCACTGACAAAGTAATGTATTGTTAAAAATATTATAACTTTATTCATGATATGTTTGGCAGTTCCCTGGAACTTAAAGCAACCACAGCAGTCAAAGGTTACATGACGCCATTGACGGAAGACAAAATGAAACGTCCCGTGTCTTCGAATTATATTACAAATTTCTCTGGGTTTGAAAGTTGGTGGAAACGTTTAGGATAATGTAAGTACACAACTAAGAAATATATATAATATAGGTATAGTGATGTTTGCTTTTTTAATGCAAAGTAAATTTTTTGTTATTGTTTGGGAAAACTACATATTGTACCTTTAAGTGCTTCCCCATAATTGTCACAACTGGACAAGAGGGTCTGGCTGCAGACCTCACGTGTCAGGCTGCTTCCGTTGCAGGCTCCAGTGTCAGGCTGCCTCCAGTGTCAGGACCGGAAAAAAACAAACTTTTCCAATAGTATCTGTCTGCAGCCTGCAAGACATCAAGTCATGCCCACTTCTGAAATTACTGCGAGAACAGTAAATAGCGTAGATATAACACATGTTACATGGAGTTAACAGCAACTGAAGCAGCCTGACACGTGAGGTCTGCAGCCAGACACCTCTCCAACTGGATGGGACTCGCCACAGGATGGCTTAGCCCCATCTTGTGGTCAGACACTATATTATCCAATCGTGTCTATGCCATGTATTCTGCATAAGTAGATTATTATAGTAGTTGTGCAGCCCTGTTCCAGTTTGTGCTTCAGCTCCTCTTGAAAGCCTGAGATATATCTGATTTCTGTCTTCTGACAATAAACCAAGAAGATCAAAAACTCCTGCAGTCTGCCTCTGTCACTCCACCACCACAACTGTTACAATAGTTAATGTGAATGTTTTGGTCTTCTGGGTTTCTGTGGTTTTGGTTGGACAGGTTCCTCACTATGTTTCTTAGCTTTTTACACCCTGTGTCAAACCATTTCTCACTGTTGTTTATCTTATTAAGTTTTCTACTTGTATTTTTCAAGTTTGAAAGGTTAGCTGCCAGATCAAAAATACTATTTATGCATTCTAATGTTGGTTTGTGCCTTCATTATTGTAGTGAAAAAATGTATTTAGAAAGTTGTCTAGTCAGGATTGGATTTGTGTTTTGCCAATTGTTCTTTGGTATGTTTCTATATTGTCTTCATTACATCTATAGCATTTCTTAATAGAGTGCAGGGTGTTGGGTTCAGATGCTTCATGTTTGAGGTAGGTTGTAATTTTGCTGTGGTCTGAGACAGGTGTTAATGGGCTGACTGTGAATGCTCTGAGAGACTCTGGGCTCAGGTCATTAATGGAGTAGTCTACAGCAGTGTTGTTCCAAAAAACAGGATGATCAACAAAAATAGACTGATTAACGAACATCCAGACTAGAAGTGAATGACTCCACAATTTTTGGAATGGAACCTGACTGCCGGCAGGTTAACGAGACATGCAGTTTTGGAGCTAAACTGACAAGGATGCACTTCACCTCACTTAACATATAAACATAGACATACTTCTCTCACCGAGTGGCATAACGGCTATTAGAGGAATGTTATTACTGCCCCAGTAGTGCCTACTTTATTAATTGAGGGATGCAAAATATGTACTGTATATTGTCCAATGCCTGGGCAGTGACCCACAAAGATCTTTGTAGATTGAAACATTGTCATTTTAGTGTAATAAGATATGTGTTGGAGCACACGCGTGTGTAGGTTATTTTCTTTTATCTGTCATTCATAGCCCTGCATCCAATTTAGGATGTGCATTTGCTCTAACCCTATCTTGAGCACCTTTTACCATTCTCTCCACCAATGTCATCAAACATAAATCAGACACAAATAAAGTTTCACTTTATGAGTTAAGTCATCGGGAATCTGTAAATAAATGAAGAAAACATAAACATATCCCTTTGGGTAAATAATGCATTGATTGTCATGCCTTCATATGTGTCACGTCTTCCTTTAGTGAGTGTAGAAGTAGAGACAGGAGCGAAGGAGTTGTAGGAATGCTATAGCGTTTATTGTTACACACTTTCGATAACCCAAAATAATACTGCCACGTGGGGCAACTAGGGAAGAAACAGACACACACGGGAACGCATAACAGGAACACATTGATGAACAGGGTGGACAAGGAAACAAGAGGGTTATATACCAATTACTAATAACACAATGCAAGACAGCTGGGATAACATGACATCACACAGACCTAATTCCAGAAGACCTAAAACAGACACAAGAGGGAGCCATACCTAGGGGAGAACATAATCTTGACAACATACTGGGATAAACTGAAGACACATGAGGTAAAACTAAAGAACTAAACCACCGTAAAACACTGAATAACAACTAAGGCAACCTATACAAAAGATAAACAATATAACAGGGGTACTAACCCCAGCCCATACTGAGCTGGGTGTGACA
>JACXGM010005793.1:0-34244 GCA_016801145.1 Umbra pygmaea
TCGGCAATGTGTATTTGCTGCACCCCCTAGTTAGCGTGTCTATTTCTGGTGGACCTGAACCGGTTTTCCTCTTTTTAAATCCTCAAGATCTCTCTGTGTAGATGATAACGAGTTGATTTAACTTGTTATGGCAATCCAAATTGGATGTATTTCCGAGGGTGTGGATGTTCTGCCCTGTAATATATATCAGATTTGCTGTGCATGCACTAAGATGTTAATTTCATCTTCACTAAATTTATGCTTGCCCTTTCTTTTTCCTTGCCCTTTCTTTTTCCCCGTACGCATCTATCCATGATAGATGCGTACGGGGCCATTGTTTGCGCTTTTAGAGGCGCGCTAATGGAGGGCGTAGTATGCGCTGATTGCGTAATGGGTATCGGGTTTGATAAATACCACGCTAAATGTGGAAGCATAGCGTGCGCAATTACCGAACTCGCATAAACAGACGCAGCGCAAACTGCACTTGTGTTAGTAAATCAGGCCCAGAGTTTTTATAAGCTGCCAGTTCAGTCTAATTGGGCAAACACAGCTTACACTGCATAATAAAGCTGTTGCCTTTCTTGCACTTGAAGTCAAAGTGGTTGCTTAAATTTGGCCATGGGTTTGCTTCAAGAGAAGTTGATGGCATTTCAATTTCAGCTGGGTCTGCATCTGTTTTGTCCATCTCCATCGTTCTTGTCTAGCGCATTTGTTCTCCCGCCCCTCTATCAGTCAGTGCAGTAGTTTCCTGGGCGCGATTTATTTTCTTTCCCTTTGCAAATTTCTTTTACTCAGTAACGGATATGATTTAAAATGTAGCAAAGTACAATACTTCAAACAAAGATAAAAGGCTTTTTCACAAAATGTGCATAGGTATGTCAGGTTATATATATATATGTATATATTAATATATATTGAAATTTCTTCATTTTGTTGAATTCAGCATTTATGTTTAGATTCTGTGATTCCGTTTGCGTTCTGCACAACACAGAAAATATAGGGCCCTAATTTAGCCTAACAAGGTGTCCTGGGACTTTGGAAGAAAACCATCCAACAGCATCACAGATCCACCACCGTGAGGTACTATTCTACATGGCTTTCTTTCTGTCTATGCCAATCCCACCTCTGTTATTTGTTTTCAAAAATCAGTATTTTGGTCTCATCTGACCACAGAACGTGGTCACATTCAAAGGTCCATTGACATTTGGCAAACTGTAGGCACTTGAGTTTGTTGTTTGATGAAAGCAAAGGCTTTTTTCTGGCAACCACACCCAACATTTTTGGATATGTACAGTAGATGGCTTTTAATCATACAATAGATTTACAGACTTTCTGACCCCAAGACGGAACTAACGTCTGCAATTTTTCAGCTGTGATCCTTGGAGATTCTTTGTCTACTCGAACCATCCTTCTCCCTGTGCGTGGGATCCGTGTAGACACGTCCTCTTCCGGGTGATTTAAATTTCTTAATTGTTGGCCTAATGGTGGAACTGGGCTTTGAAAACTGTGAAGCATTTAGCTTATAGCCACTTCCTGATTTGTGCTGCTCAACAACCTTTTGACGCACATAATTACTGTTCTCCTGTCTTTCTGTGAAGGAGGACTATGGGAATTTGGTTTGTGTGTCACCTTATATTTATACCCCAGTGAAACACAGAAGTCATTGCTTACCACTGAGAGTAACTCTGTCACGGTTGCCCCCTCCTGGAGTGACAGGGTGGTAGCTGGGATCCAATTGGGGTCCAACTCTGTTTTTTTCTGTGTAATTAAACATCACATGTTTATTTCCAACCAATCGATTTCTTTATGTTCCAGACAACAAGACTCAGCTGATGCTACTCATTCATTTACATGTGTATTTAGTTCCTGTTAGTTTGTGGTGTTAGTGTGGTTAATTGTCATTATGTATATTTATAATAGCCTTTGTGCTCATTGCAGTATTTTTGATTTAGTACATTATTTCGATATTAAACGCCATTTCCTTTTCATTTACCTTTGTGTGTCTTCGTTTTACTCTCTACCTACAGTACACCTCGTTACATACTGTCACCCTCAATTTCAGCTTTGGCCCGCCCTTTCAAAGAATTATGACTTGATCAATCTGGCACGAGGAAATAAAAACTACTGAATAAATATTAATTTGGGGCTTGAAACAAATGTTATGACTGCACTACAAGTGCCATGTCTGTGGCTTTGACCAACAATATTAAGTAATATATAATGTACATTATACAGAATGCCTCCCTTGGGCTATGTAGGAGCTCCTTTTAGGTGAGTGTTGACCTTTAAGTGTTTTTACTTACCCAGCTGAACTTAACATACAAACTTCTCTCATCTAATTTTGAGGCACTTGCACAGCGTCAATTTACGGTACATTAAGTGAACATGTAATGGATGACTACAGACGGAGAATGGCGCTAGGCCATTTAAAATGGTCTGAAAACGCAGCCACATTTTACTGTGTAATGTGATCACAACGTTTAGTAGATATTATTGTATACAAACAGACATCACAATTTTTAGATATTATTTTATACAAACAGACATCACATTTGTAAAAGAAACTCACACAAATGTAGAGGTTGTACCCGTAAATCAAAACATCTCTTTTAATATAGTAACATCAAAAACCTTTTAATGATACAGAAATACGCTATGTTAAACAAGTCAAATTACAAATGGCTGTGAGCAAAACCACAGGGTGAGCATCCGATTTGGCAAATTGGCACAAATGAGGAAGTTCCTTAGAATGCAGGTTTATCTGAATTTCAGCTGGTGTCGATACGTCTGGTTGCAAAAGAGCTTGGTTTCTGTAATAGTCTATGAGAATGAGAGACACGTCTCACTTGATTTATTACCTCAGTAAACATTATCATAATGAGTGTAATAGTCTCAATCGCTAGATTTAAGCCTTCTGCAATATGTAATTATGTTAATTTTTTAATTATGGTCTCACTGATTATAATATAGGCAATAAAGCAAAGGGGTGTTTAGGGCATGGCTATGGCATTCGGTTGTACGACAAGATACTCAAAGGAGTTGGCAGTTCAGTTTTTCCGGTAAGTAACGTTACATTTTGTTTTACATTTTGTTTTACGTTTTGTTTTACATTGTGTTTTACATTTTGTTTTAATACTGTTTTTTGTTAGCATCCCAATTAATATCAGTACGCAGGCTAGATTACTCCTCCCTCTCTTCTAAAATCATCACATCCACAACTAAGATGTCTGCGCCTGTAGCGGCAAATTCAATGACCCAAATCAGATCTTTACAAACCAATGGGTGATGTCACACATGCAACATCCAGTGATATATACAAACTATGAGCCAAACACATTTACTGTTTTGCACACTGATGTTACCTGATGGCCAAAAACTATACCTTTTTTCTTTTTTTATAAATCTCCCCCTGTGGTAGAGCGCAGTATCACTATTTACTGACAATATTAGACAAGAGACATCTGTACATTATAAAAAGGAGTGTACTTCAGATAGATTTTACACTGGAATTTCTATGGGTGCCAATAATTGTGGCTCACTAGTTTTGGAGAACAATACTTATTTGATTTGTTTTGTTCTTTCAACAATTATACTTAAAGGTTCAGTTTGTAATTTTTAGTGACATCTAGTGTTATGGTTTATGAATTGCAAGCAGCCAGTCACTCACTTCCTACCCTTCCCTTTGCAAACACAAAAGCTAAGCTACGTTGGCCGACGTAGGATAAAATATGTCGTCATCCGAGACAGCAGAGTAGATAGTCAAACAATGAGGTTTCTTTATATAGAGATATTAAGAAATTATATTTACTTAATTATTCAGTAAAACTATGTTATTTTGTTATTTTTACTTGTTCATCATTGTGTTAGTGTTTTATTCACTGAGTTTACCTAGCTTGTTTCCATGTTAGTTAGTACAAGATAAGAAAAAGTTGCTTTGAAAACATGTTTCCTTCATAAGAGTCTTCTATCTGGGAAAAGACACACTGATGTTAGCCAGTGATTTTTGCCTACATCACTCCTGTATTCGTCTGGCTTCATCATGCTTTCGAAATAACAATTCAACTAACATTACATACTTTTTCTAACAGGATTCTAAAAGTTTAGAGGCTAATATGAGCTGTTGTTTTGTAGGCTAATGTTACAGTTTTGCAGTAAATAGTACTAATCAGCTGTTTGTCTCACGAACGTAACCAGCACGTTTCTACCTACATAGCAAAGCCATTACTATACACAGCGAGGGAGAAGAACCACATGAAACAATCCACCTAAATATTTTTCTAACACCGTAGTAAAGGTTTAGCTGGCTAATATGAGCTGTTATGCTGTAGGCTATTGTTTTGCGGTCAATAGTACCAATCAGCTGATTGACTCACGAACGTGTAACCATCTTATTTCTCCCGACATAGCAAAGCCATAAGATAGCGAGGTAGAAGAATTAAGTTACATGCAACAATCCAACTATATATTTTACACCACTGATAAGGGAAAAGTCACTTTTCACGGTGACTATGGCTAGCTTGTACAAGGCTAACATTGTCAAACAACTGTTTTCAATTGCATTGCTAAAGTTGGAATACCTTACCTGTCCAGCAGAAAACAGGCAACTTCTGCATGGCTTTGAATTTTTTTTTTCCTCAATAGAGCCTTCCAATTGTCCAAAATTCCACTTCTAATAAAGGAGAGCTTCTACTATTACCTAATAGTTAGAAAAGTACTGCTGCTTCTTTTTCGGCTGCTTCTCTTTCAAGTTGTGACGAAACACGCTCTGTAGCGCTGTTTGTTCGCTGAGGGCTACAGTAGAAACATGACGATAAAATACAGTGACCTCCAAAGCAGGGGGTGCCCACGGTTATGTAGATATAAATTGCTTATTCTAAGGTAATAAAAACATAATGGTTCATGATGTGAGGTCTTTACACACCACTGAAAACATAGTTATGGATATTATATTGCATTTCTGTCAATAGATCCTCAGAACTATTACACATGGAACCTTTAAAGGTTTGATTTTTGTAAATATTTTGAAAGATCAAGAGGATAAACAGTAAAAACTTTTTCAAATCATTTTTGCTCAAATTTACTAAGTCTCTGCATGTCTTTAGAAGCAGTATGGTCACCTCTGTGTTTGGGATGTTTTATTGAAAACATAAACATAGGTGGTACTGGAATTTAACAAAAGACAATACAGGATGCTTTTGTTCAGCAGGTAAAGTGATATTAGAAATATAGCAAGCAGGACAAACTAATGTACATACAAGTCAATCACCCGTTACAGGCTGGTCTCATGGCGATACATACAAAATCCTACAAAATCTTAAATAAAACATGTCCACGTGACGTTTCCGGAGGCACAAAAACATTTACCTCGTAAGTTTACGAAATTTAAAAAAGTCAGTTTACCTTAACCTTAAGGTTAACCCTAACCGTAACCTCACTAACCTATCATGTTTTGCTGAACTAAACATTTCCAAGTACTTTAAATTGTAAACGATTGGTCTATTCTTGGAAGTGTTCGGGTAGAGCGGAGATTCATTTAGTAAAAAAAACTCCCATATTGTAAGTCTGTCTACGAAATGCGGCAAAATTTCCATTACAAACGGTTACCCACGTCTTTCCATGAGAATGTTTTGCCCGTTACATCCCACCCCGAACACCGCCACCACAGAAAGATTTCTCCTTGGCTCCACTCCACTGTGTCCAAAGTGTGATCAGTATTTATGAGCATTCTGTTTTTGGAAGAGGTTGGTCATTGAATGGGGTGATCATGTCACTGTTGATCCCTTTTCATGGATGCATTCATGGCTATTCATATATTATTTAATAGTAGATTCATAAAACAGATATGAAGGGTGAGGTCTTGCTTGTAAGCGACAAATATTTTTCTTATGTATTTGGCCAATGAAAGAAACTCCCCCTGTTTGCAAAAATCTAAATGTTAAGTATTAATTTTCTTCTAAGATGTAAAACAACATATTTTGCTGTCATATTGGGAGTCTAAATACAGAAAACACCTGAAAGTATTGGTCTATAGATAAGAAGTAAGTGGTTTTAAAAGGTTTTAGAATCGTAGTATGCAGGGCTTGAATATATTCTGTCATTCTAGACCACCCTCTATGAATACCGAGTGCCAAGGGGCTCTAAGCACAACACAGGTGCCTTATATTGACTTGCATGAGATGTGAATTGGCAAAACAAAAGTGCCAACCGTCAACTCAAAATGAATGCACGTCGGAATGGAAAACAACAGTGACATAACAGGCCCTAGAAACCTATATCTAAAAATGCATTGAGACATGGCAAACCACCAGTCATTCCTGTCAGGGGCAAATGTGTGGCTGAATACTGTCAAGCAGAAGGTCAGTCATCATATTGATAAGAGTAATGCAAGCATGTCTTGGAGGATGCAAGCTTTCTGTACATTGAAAGGTGCTACAGAAATGATTTGCATTGTTATAATACTAAAATCATCTATTTATAGTTAAATCTATTTAATGTTTAATCTATTTAAATGTTTAAGACCTGTCTCCAAATAAATTAAGTTGGCCTCTTTTCTCTGATGTCATGGTTGTCTTTGAGACTCGAAATGCATTGTCCAATACATGATAATAAGCGCGAGTAGATACAGTATTCTGGTTGAATGATATATATTGATTGTTTCATCAGGAAATCTCATCTAACAACATGTTTACTCCAGGGTGGGAATAGAGGCCTCATTAAGGACTAAATGAGTGCAGTGCACTATGTAGGAAATATGAAACCCATGTAGAAAATAGGGCTCCCATAGGGTGCCCTTTGGAACGCAGACTGGGTGAGCTCGATTGGAAACTATTGATCAGCCAAGACCAATAGGCTCTCTTTTACGTATTTTACACAGATAAATAGCAACTTAGCAAGTGAAAACCTTGCTGTAGATAAATTATATGCACTTTTTATTTGTTTGTCGGAACAAAATTGGTCATGAATGATCAACGAACTCTTAATGAACGGTAAAACAATCTACCAATAACTGATAAATAATAGCAAATAGGGATATAACAATGAGCAACTGATTCAACTGTCTTAATGCACATGCATCGACCTCTGGACTGATCCAAATCTATCTTCTATTAGTCAGAAAATCGATATAACCATTAAGACTCAGTGGATCACAAACATATATGTTCGATTACATTTCTTGCTACCTAATTCTCATATTCTCTGAACAATGATGCGTCCTCTGAGTGTAGAACAAAGCATGTAACTGCTTTAATAGTTATTGATCTACAAGTCCTTTTGAATGCCGAATAGCCTCAGGTAATATCAGTCAAACTGCAGACTATGCAGAGCTTTGCTTGCTGACCAACATGCAATAGTCATGTTCTGTAGTCATGTTCTGATCTTGCACGTGACTGGTTCACCTTCAGCATTAATATTTAAAATGGCTTGAAGAAATGTAGTAATTAGTTGAGTGAGAATTTTATTTTTTTTACTATAAAAAATTTGTTTTAGGAGAATAAAATTAGCTTTGGACAATGGTCTGGCTATACCTGCAGATCTTGCATACAATTTTCATTTGAATATATATGGTTCAAAATCAGCAATATTTTTTGGGGGGTTTCTTTAGACAATGGGGGTAATATGTATTTTTATATAGTATACAGTGATAATTAAAAAATAATAATTTGGTAGTGGGGTCTACATTATATGGCTCAGCTCAGATGCTTACATCCACCATAGATATGCAATTCCTAGAACAAACACAGAATTCAACACTGACAGATTAATCTCAGAATTACATGGGCTCAACCATTGCAAACAACATAAACATTACTAAACAATGTGAAATTATGTATAGTATTTTATATATTATATTATGTTGATATACTGCACATTAGAATTTAATTTTGAATAAACAATACTACGTGGAATTGTATAGCATGGGACCAAATAGTATCTATCAATTTGTTGTTGTCAAACTGATTTGCGCAGACCCATTTCAAATTCTAATGTACTGTATTGATACTGCTCCCATACATCACATCATCTTAAGGGACATCCATAATAATAAAAGTTATTCTGTAAATGTTCTTTGTTCCCTTAGGCTAGACAATGTTTCATTGTGTTGTAATGTGAACCGTCCATACATACATTCTGCCAGTATAACTCCACTGGTTTGCATTAGCTTATAGCTGACATATAACCAGGTAGTTACAAGTGATGAATCAATAGTTTCCAATATGCCGTTTTAGAGATTTGCTGAATAGCTATACTGTATGTCCTTGAGATGAATGTTCTCATACAGAAAAGTCTGGCTTATACAGCTAATTTTCTCTCTTTTTACAGCAGATCTTTTGTGTTTATTTTGCAGGATGATTAGAGGTAGGAGGTGTGGGACACTGCAGTAAGCTTCTTTATGATGAGAGAAAAGGCTTTCCCACATAATAAAATCTCCTATCGGGACTGAGCATGTGGAATTAACACAGTAATAGCACATGGATACCCCTTTGATCCATGGTAGAGGTGGAGGAGCCCATTTAGTAACGGTGATATTCATCTGCAGAGCCCCTTCCCACTATTTTTGGAACAGTCTTGCATGCTGACAGCATTTTTTCACTATCTTTCATACAGGTCATAACACGTATATGCCTATAATAACAATGCTGGATGCTGTACAAATAGCTGGATAAGGGCAAACACTTTTGAATCAGTAGTTGATCGGATGTACTCTAGGTTTGGCAAGCAATGAAATCATGTCAAATATCTAATGATATTCTAATAAACTGAAATAGTGTTTTGTTGTGAAAAACCTTTTCAGCCAAAGCTAGCAAGCTGTGATCGTAACGTGAAAGGGTAATCAGACCATGAAGCTCAGAGGCTTCTAGTCTGTAAATGTCTTTAAAGCATGTTGACAGTTGTGCAGATCTTTGAACTTTGACATGACAGTGATCCTCAGATCAGACAACTGAAAGAGAGAGACACTTGGCAGTTGGCTGTCAGCCCAATAGCTTTAAGGGGAAGAGTCTTCTGCCGATGACACAGTGAGATCTGTTGTGCATTTCTACTGTCTTCTAAGATGCCATTTATTTGGAAATCAGGGTGAGGAGCAGACCGCTGACTATCCAAAATCTCCATTTTAAAACCTCCAGTTTAAGGCATATAACGAGGAAAAAAGACTTGCAAAATGTGTATCTCCTGGAGCCTATGCAACCTGGGCACAATATCAAATTATTTACAGAATTGTGGCCGGTGAAACGCCTGCCCACATATGGGGAAAAGGAACAATATGTGACAGCAGCTCTACAGAGAGAAAGGTCTGATGATAATGAATTCCGATTTGGTTTGATGTATTTATAACATGTTGAACGATAAAATAATTAATCTGGACTCTGATTTTGGTCAAAATCCATGGTTGAGTTTCTTTGTTTCACCACTGGTCTCTCAAGCTTTGTGATTCCTTGCATGCATCCGACTAGCAAATCCAGGGCCGGCCCATCCTACAGGCGAACTAGGCGGTTGCCTAGGGCCCTGCTGTAGCAAAAGGCCCCCAAAGTATATAAAGTAAGTGGATTTTACTATTTTAAAGGAGGGAGGATTGTAGTGGGAGAACTGGGGTGTCAGGTGTGAATGTTTGGCAATGGCAAAAGGTTTACATGGCTCACGAGTCAGGTAGGAGTGCCCCTTAACAGGATTTTGCCTAGGGCCTCGGGGATGTCAGGACCGGCTCTGAGCAGGTGGAGCATACAGTAAGACTGGGTCTCAGAAAGCGCTTTATAAATATAATGTATTCGATGCGAGGTCAGCGTGCTATATTACAAGGCTAATTGTTGGCTGGTTTACTCATTAATCATGATCATTTTCTTTGGTCAGAACTTGATCTGTTTATCAATCATTCAATATGGTTTGTGATGCTGCAGACATTTAAACTGACTGTTTTGATACCACTAACAAGTTTGATAATGGAAGCCAATTATTTCTTCAGACTATAAAATATTAAATGTGTTGATGATTGCTGAGGAGGTGGAAGAATCAATAAAACTTGGTATTTGCAAGTTTACAGCATAACATTAAACAGCACAGGTATTCAGTCAATCATATACTCTGCTGTGGGAGAATAAGTTCTGGGGAGACGATAATGGTGCGGTCAGGCTTGAGACTAGATGACCCGTTTTAAAGGACATGTGAAATTATTGATTTATTCTTTGGATTTGTTGGTATTTTTTCATTTGTAATGACAGGAGGTTGCTGAGGATAGGGGGATGGGAAGGTGGTGGGAGACAGAGGAAAGCCACAGAGAGTGCACCTGTTGTCACTTTCATTTGCACCAAAACAGGGGACATTAATTCACAATCGCTTCTGCATCCTAACTGGACAGATTGATATCCCTGAAGTTTAATTGACTTGGTGTTGTACTGTGATGATTGCATGTTCCATTCATTTATTTCAGCAGATTAATTGACATGAGAATAACTAAATTTAGGTCAGGGGGCTGTCTAACTACTGCAGGGAATATATTTAAATTATTATTCATATATATTTTTTGATATGTGTTAAAAAGCAGAGTGAAAAACAGTTTGATGAGAGATAAGGATGGTGGTGAGATTTTACTTTTTTTTTTTTAAACGGTGAATATTCTATTAATGTAATATTTTTGACCCACTCGGGGGTGCGTAGTGGAGAGCATCATGGACAGCACTGTTGGAATGTTCCTTTAAGATGTGACAATCTGCTATAATAAGCAGTAAAATGTATGATGTTATTAGGCCTGTCACAATAAGAAAGTTTGCTGGACGATAAATTGTCCCGAAAATAATTGTGATAAATGATAATATTGTCGTTCTGAGACCATTTTCATATAATATAATGATAATGGCATAATAATACAGGTACACCTTTTCCAATATCAATAAACTTTTATTTCTGTAGAATATTTAACACTGGAACTGGAAGATATTTTAAATATCCACAATAAATGAACAAAAAAACCAAGAAGAATAAATAAACACTCAGTCCTGTTAACAAAGAAATATACTTGAATAATAACCAAACACAATCAAAAACAATAAATAAAACGGAAATTAAAAACCATGCACAAGTGGTCATCCAGTCTCTTTGGTAGAGAGAGACGAGGAAAACAAACAAGCATGCAAATGGAAATTATTGCAGCCGGAAAAATTATCGAGCTCATTTTTATTCATCATACGATTAATTGATTTATTGCATATTGCGACAGGCCTAGTTGTTATATGGAGTGTAGTCTCAACTGCAACTCTTTAGCAGGTGCGGTATGGTCAAAGGTCAATCACGTGCTAGTATGTGTTGTTACAGGCTGTTCTCATGGCAATACGTACAAAATCTTCAAAAACTAAACATACGTCCATGTGACGTTTACGAAACGTAAAAAAGTCAGTTTACCATAACCTTACTCTAACCTTACCCTCACCTTACCCTTCCCTTAACCTCATTAACCTTCCACATTTAGTTACTGCTTGTTGACTTTTAAAATGTGTCCAAAGACACATCTTTTTATACAGGCTTTTTAGAATATGTTTTATTAATGTTTTTAACTGCACTGTATCTCTATATGCAGCTTGTTTGTTGTGATTTGTTTTATGTATATTGCTTGTGAGGCGACCTTGAGTATTATGAAAGGCGCCAATAAATAAAAAGCATTATTATTATGTCCAATCATAGATTACAACTTCAAAGAAAAATATTGGCTGAACACAAAGACTAAAAACAATTAAATGCAATTTTTCATTACTGTAATTTTGGGCCTCATTTGTATACACTACATTGCCAGCAGCATAGTGCCCTGTATTGCACTGCTGGTTTGCTTCTAAAGCTAAGCAGGGTTGGGCCTGGTTAGTCCCTGAATGGCAGACTATTGCTGCTGGAAGTGGTGTTAGAGGGCCAGTATGGGGCACTCTTCCCTCGTCCCTGGTCTAAATATCATTCCCAATGCCCCAGGGCAGTGATGGGGACATCTGCCCTGGGTAGGGTGCTGTCTTTCGGATGGGACGTTAAACGGGTGTCCTGACTCTCTGTGGTCATTAAATATCCCATGGCACTTATTGTAAGAGTAGGGGTGTTAACCCCGGTGTCATGGCCAAATTCCCAACCAGGCCTCTCACTTCAATCATGGCCACCTAATAATCCCCCTCCATCCTAATTGGCATTTATAACTACTCACCTCTCCACCTGATAGCTTATGTGTGGTGAGCATTCTGGCACAAAATGGCTACCGTGCATCACCCAAGTGGGTGCTACACATTGGTGGTGGATGAGGTGGGCTTTCCCCCTCATTGTGTAGAGCGCTTTGAGATCCTTGGAAGAAAAGTGCTATATAAATTAAATTAATTTTATTATTATTATTACTGCATGAATACAGATTGTTAAGAAACACTCATCATTCTGTCTAGAACAGTACTGCCAATGTTCATAACTCCATATGATATTTTCCAATATAATCTACTTCAACAGTTCAAAAAATACTTAATAAAAATCTAAAGAAAGTACATCCGAGAACAGACACACATAATGACATGAATGCACAAGTGTCTGACGCTAAAATGTATACTGTAGCCATAGTTTACCACCTCATCCACAAACGCTGACCATGCTATAGTAAGATGCTGAAACTATGAGAGAAACCAATTAGAGATATTGTGAAATGATAAATGTAGGCGTTTCCAAAATAAACCTATGTACAATACAAGTTTTAAATGTATTTTCCTAAAATAGTGATGGATGCTGCATTCCCTGTCTAACAAAACAAACAAACAAAAAACCGTTGGTCTCTAAGTAATATATGAAAGCTGTTCAAGGAAAAACAAGCTGTTTGAGCCTTTTCTAATAGCCATGAAATATATACCAGTAATTGAATGAAAATGCTTTTGTTTCAGATTTAGTGACCTACTCTCTTGGCCCAAATATGTGAACTTTCTTATATGAACGGGCAGCGCAAATTAGCGTAGTACCCGGGATTTAGTATAGCCGAGTGCCGTCGCTCTCCAGTGACTTCTTGTGTGCAGATCGAGCACCTGTATATTCACTCATGGCAGTATATTCGGTGACCATAATCATCCCGAACATGATCTGACTAAAGGCTTATGTTGGATGAGCAGTGCGAAAAGAATCGCCCATGTGAGCGGCCATCACCATTCCGCATCTGTCCAAGGAATTGCAAAGCTGGCAACAAGGCAGGGTGAGTGGGAACTGCGAAAGAGGAAAAACTGGGAGATTTACATTTTATATGAATTTATGATAATAAGGTATACAAATTTGCTTTAAAATGCAAAAATTACATTTCTTAATGATGAAGTTGACCTATGTGTGGAGTCACCGACTCCCTAACCTTTATTACAGTATCTCATGAAATATTGCAGAAAGGTGTTTTTCTGCAGCTTGAAATGAATGTTTTGTTGTATTCAGTTACAATCCCACACTTTATGAAATATTGGTAGTGTGACGACTATGGAAGATACAGTTGACTAGTTTTTGAATGCATGTTTTGTTATGAGTTTGAATAAATTATCCCACTACTGTTGCCATTTGTGACTAAGCTGATTCGTCTGAGAGAAGGGTACCTGTTGGTTAATCAAGTGAAAGCTTGAATTAATTGTCCTCTCGAATCAGATGAGGAAAGGTGTGTAACAATTAAACAAAAACAGACCCTTGATTACAAGGATTCAAACCATGAAAGAATTAGCTATCACTGTGAGCCACTTGCTTTTAGCTTGGCTGGTTAATCAGAAACACTTGCATTAGAATTGAACATTAGGCTGTTGTTTTTCTTAGTGAAAGTTTTGCTTCACACACACAGTGGTATATTTATCAACTTTTAATGCATTACGGAAATGAAAAAGTAAACATTTAATAGATTCAGAAATCCATGTTTAATACATAGGTAAAGTATGCTCTTACTGTATATCCTATTTCCATG
The DNA here is from genome assembly GCA_016801145.1 of Umbra pygmaea. Classification (NCBI taxonomy): domain Eukaryota; kingdom Metazoa; phylum Chordata; class Actinopteri; order Esociformes; family Umbridae; genus Umbra; species Umbra pygmaea. The sequence goes on from JACXGM010005793.1 coordinate 13,901, forward strand.
CATAGTTAATCCATTAATCTACGGTAGTCATTTATTCGTACTGTACCATATTGTTAAATATTCCTAAACATTGCATCAACTGTCCCAAGAGGTTCCAATGGATGTTTTTTTATGTTAAAACTTCTTTACATTCTTTACAAACTCAGGGCTTGAGTTTTGTTAACACGCTGGCATGATTCTTTAACAGTTACAATGTTAGGGCCCTATGATTTCCACCTTGCGGAGAACGCAGATGGAATCGCGGAATCCATACATTAATGCGGAATCCCATCATTAACGCAAAATTCGCCAAAATCTTAAAAATCATAATCCTAAAATTACAATATATTCACGTAGTTATATAATTACCACCGCATATCGCCTACTCTGAAAGTGTAAGTCAATCGAGTGCAGTGCGGTATCTGTGTGTACAGTAGACCTACAGTATGTGTGTCTCCAGGACGCGCCTCCTACTAGTCCATTCTAAATTGCCCAGAAAATGCTTTTTTTCTTCGTTTCATTCACTAATCCAAATGCATATGACTGTGTTTAGGCTCCTATTTAAAAGGGGAACAATGACGAATAGCTATAATTTGTCTATGTATCTAAATCGCTTGAAGTCATTTGTCTGGCTGTTCAGGAATTCTCTCTCAGGGAGAGCAGGGTAAAGCTAGCGCAACTGCCTATGGAAGATTATGGCTTTGTCCACCTGATTGAGCTTTATACAACTTTGTAAAAAACGTTTATAAATATATATATTGGTCATTGTTCTAGTTTACGTCAACTTCTAAGGAAATGTTAATTTGTCTGTCTACTCGTTCAGTTTTTATATTGGCTAGATTCTTCTGTTAGAAGGAAGTAGGCCAAATTAACATGACAAATTCCTATGCACAATCAGTTAAAAAAGCTTTTGTCTGCATGTCAGGAAATAGTTACTTTAATCATAAGGCTACATTTACTTTCCATATCTGTTAATGCATGTGCATACTGTAGAGCAGGATATTCTATAGCCTATTTAAGGTTCTGGTGTGGTCTTCGCAATGCAACTTTGTCCAAATAGTTGTTCAGTTGTAGATAGGTGAAAAAACTAGTGGAGAAAACCACTTCTGCCTGGCTAGTGGTTCCCAACCATGGTCCTAGAACCCCTGGTGGTACAGTAACCAAAAATGTCTGGGAACCACTGGCCCGGGGTGTTTGTAAGGCTTGAAATAAGAAATGAAATCACAAAAAATGTAAATCACAGAATTTGGAAAAAACAAAATGGAATTGGCCAAAAAATAAAACTGATTTTAAAGGGCTCTAAAATTGTTAGGGACATTGAAATAATTTAAATACCGGTATTTCGTTTTTTATATTTTTACACAAAACAGTTTAGAAAGTAACTATACATTGTAGAGTTATTTGGCTATTTACAAATTGATTTTCACAAATTCAAACTCAATATATCCTAATATATCCTTTTAGCAGTTTTAACCGATTTGTCTCTAGTCTCTTAGAAAAACAACCCAAAAAGGCTTCTTCAGCTGGTCTCACTGTGTGTTTTGAGCAATGTACATACATTTTTTTTTCTGGCCACAAGTTATGGTAGAACTGTTGACCCCAAACATGTCTTTGAAAATGCTGTACTGTCATTTACTGCATGTGCCTGTTTGTATGCCATATCTTCAAAACATCTCTCTTTCAAACTTGGAACATGGTTACCTGACATGTTTAACATGGCTTAGAGTATTAATTCTATTTATAGATTATTTGAATATACACACAATCACCTTTCAGTTTGCAACCAAGTGAATGGAAATAAAAAAATATATCTACTTTTGTCACCATTGCCACTATCAAATACAGAATCACTAACATATTGATCTAAAATGCCTGTTCATTGTAATTCTTCCCTATTGTTGTCTTTGCCTATAGCATATGTGGATGTCCTGCTGTATTATTTGCTACCTGGTGTATGTTTTTATTATGTGTACTGCTGTCTTGCTCTACTGTCTGCATTTTTCCCCAGTTGTATATTATCAGTGTTTTCTCTATGTGCTTGGGTTTTAACTTCTCCTGGTGTTCTGAGATTTTTCCATATGTCTATGTAATTTAGTGGTGTTTCTCTACGTGTTGGCTTTAATGCCTCCTGTTAGTACTGTTTGGTTCACTTGTCTTTGTCTGCATTGGCTGTCTCTTTTTATTTAGTCCCAACACCCGTTCCTTGTTGGAGGTCTATTGTCTCCTGCCAGGCCATTGTTGTAAGAAATAATTTGTTCTTAACTAACTTGCCAGGTAAAATAAAGGTTAAAGAAATAAAACAAAAATATTACACATCCAGTCCAAAATAGGAGGTTTGAAAAACCAAATAGGAATTGTTTACCCTTCAAAGGGGTGCTGTTGTTTAAAATGCCCATCGCAATGTATGTTTGATCCTTGACTCTGCTGCTAGCTGTAAGATTTTTTTTAGTTCTTTTACACTTCTTGGGAGCCACACAATCTGACAATTGTGAAAGTGCGGCCCAGATTATGCTTGCCATCAAAAATTGAAAGATTACATGTTTAGGAATGAAATATGAAGAGGAATAGAGGACTTGATCACTCCGGTTCTACATTGATATCACCACTGAATGCATCTGCTGTTTTAATTCTGTCAGCTGTTTGGGACTTTCACTGGCTAATCCCTCATATTGACCCATTTGGATTAATGTCAAACTGGGTTATTAGGGAGGATCAGCTCATGAAGTTGGATGTCCCACCCACAACAGTATAACATCTTGGTTGTTTTTTCAATTGTTTTAGCATTCAAGCATAGCTTGCCCTTTTTAGCTAGTTATTGAAAGGAAATGTACTCATCTTGGTCAGGGTTTAGTTGCTTTTCTTTTTCACCTGTCACCTCTAAGAAGATCACTGATTCTATGGATTTGAATAGCAAGTCTGATACCATCTGCCACAACAATGACATTAACTAATCCATGTTAGATATGGTGTTGTCTTCTCTTTGTTCATTGACCAAAGTCTGGCAGGAAAATCGGACCTGACATTGAATATTAAAACCAATGACTACAGAGGTTTCCAGGCAGATTGCAGCACAATATTGTTAGTGATGCATCCAACCGATGACCACTAGCGACTTATTGAGCCCACTCATCCTGAAGTCAGTCAAATTAGGATGCAAATGACTCATTTGTTTTGATATCACATGTGACTCGGAGTACATATTCATTTTGAACTCATTCTTCAAGTGAAATTAGATTAGCCTAGAGTTTATCAAATAATCAGGAGGGCTCACGTTGAGCTGTAAATGTGTCAGCATGACAGGTCATAAACTACCTAAGCAGGCAATTCAGTGAGCGGGAGGACTCATTTCTGATATTGTTTTTGTAGGGGCTGCAATACCTGACTAAATGACCTTGCAGCGTTTAAGGTCATTTCAATTCCTTTGAAAGATCCCAAAAAACCCTCTTTTTCCTGTTGTGTTGAACATTTCAGAATGTGTGGCATGAATGCAAAAGCCTCGACCTGTGTGTACGAATGAGACTAAAAGTATATCTTGTGCTCTGTCATGTTTAGTATGTTAAATGAATGCCAAATAATTGGTGGTTTTATTCAATCAGTGTATCTTACAGGTCCCTAGTGTATTTATTCTCTGAAAAAATATCACTTCCATCTCAAACTTCTGTGTACAGAATTGACAGTGCCCTAATTTCAGCTATGTAGCAGGGGATTTACTAGGGGGTAGGGAAAGGTTTTCAAGTCCAGTATTTAAATATCTATGGCAGCTCATTTCACCAGCAGTTTATGCATCAGAGAGTGCTTTGCCATCACCTCAAATTAGACATTCAATAAATTATTGATACAATGTTCCAGTGCAAGAGCAATTGTATTTCACTCAAATTAAAAAAAAAATTAACAAGCATCAAGCCTAGACTAATTCTATGCTTGGAATATGTAACGACTGATAATGAGCTTGTCAGGCAAACACAAATTACCAAAGAAACACATTTTTACTTAATTTGTCTTATCAATATGATGAATAGCGAATGGGCAAACGTATGTTTATATACAAATGTACTGCCTAGCTAGAAATCCAGTAAGGATAAAGCAGATTAACTCCCCCAGAGGTAATGGATATACATTTGACAAGATCCTATTGTCTCTTTCCTAAAAGTGTGTTTTATTGTCCAGCGCAGGATGGGGTTAATGCAAAGCTGCCTGAACCCAGAAGCGTACATTGCAATGCTACATGGGTATTCTCGCTGGGCCTGGCAGTGATCGGATTCAAAGCATTTGGACAAGAAGCGTTTGAAATGGGTGTTGAGCAAAATTAATATGAATGTGATTGGATCTGTATGCCTTTGGAATGCACTTTCATGCACGTGTCCTACTCGTAATCACCTGAAACAAACCCGTAGTACTGATTGATCACAACCAACCTGATATCCATTTAGAGTTTCACTGTAAGCCTCCAGTATCAAGTCGGCTTGGCTTTCAAGTTCCTGCTTATTCCTGCTTTTGGATTGGTATAGCTACATCTTGTGTTTTGAATGCCTTGTTGAGTATTACATTAGGGGTGTCAACACTCAGGGCCTGCATACAGTGGGACACAGATGCTATGCTTGTCTTTTGAATCGATATGCATAAAATGTGTTTAATGTCAAAAGTAATTATTATCATTATTTTTCCCCGCAAAGTTGCCTGAAGGCGTTGCACTGATATCAATACCACCTTACAATCCCCATTCAAAATGCCCTACCCAGTGTAATAGTATATGACCTGTTAGGGCTTTGGTCTTTATATCAAAACCCATTGCCTCAGGGCAGTGAAGGAAACAGTAACAATTCAGGTAACTCATAGGATTTTGTCTTTTGGATGGGACATAAAACGGGTGTTTCATCCGCTTTAGTCACTAAAAGTCTTTTCTATAACCCCACTGAAAATTCACATCATGGTCATCTAATTTTACCCTTACTTTTAATACGAATTACGTGGATCTCTGGAAAAATTGGTCATACATTTTGATCTGATCTTCAACTAAGTCACAAAAAGTAATTCCTTGTCCAAATTGAATACATCATTTATATATTCACATTGCAAATAAACACTCACATATTTTGAGTTTGCTTTTCACAAGAAGCATTACCTGATGTGAACCATGCCTTGAACAGAAGAGATCTCAGAAGACTAAATCATTTTTTACTTGCATAAAACTTGAAAGGGTTACAGAAGGACAGTACATCTAAATGCCTTGATGTTCATCAGTCCATGTTAGGACAAATTGTCTATACGTGGCACCAGTGTTTCCTCTATGTTGCTTGGGTAATGGCGGCCCACAGTATTCTTGCACCGTGGTATCAGAATATAGGACTGTAAAAAAGACGTATATCAGCAGTGATAGATTGCTACACACTTCGGTACAGTAGGTGGCAGTATATGCGCCTTTTAGGTCAGTTGCGATCTGCCAAAAGATAAAAGAAGGAAACCAGGCACAACTCATCACCTGGCCAATACCGTGGTGGTGGCGGCATCAGGCTGTGGGCTTGTTTTTTAGCGGCAGGAACTGGGAGACCAGTCAGGATCAAGGGAAAGATAAATGCAGCAATGTAGATAGACATCCTTGCTGTAAACCTGCTCCAGAGCGCTCTGGACCTCAGACTGGGGCGAAGGTTCATCTTCCAACAGGAGAATGACACTAAGTACACAGCCAAGATAACAAAGGAATGGCTACAGGACAACTCTGAATTTCCTTCTGTGGCAAAGCCAGAGCCCAGACTTGAACCCGATTGAACATCTCTGGTGAGATATGAAACTGGCTGTACACCGACGCTCTCCACCCAACCCGATGGCGCTTGAGAGGTCCTGCAAAGAAGAATGGAAAAAACTGCCCAAAAAAGATGTGCCAAGCGTGTCGCATCATAATCAAAAAGACTTGAGGCTGTAATTGCTGCCAAAGGTGCTTCAACAAAGTATTGAGCAGAGGCTGTGAATACTTATGTACATGTGCTTTTTTGTTTTTTATATATAATAAATTTGCTAAGATTTCAAACACTTCTTTCACATAGTCATTATGCTGTGTTGTTTGTAGAATCTTGAGGGACATAATTAATTTAATCCATTTCGGAATAAGGGTGTAACATAAAAAAAAATTGAAAAAGTGAAGCACTGTGAATACTTTACGGTGGAACTGTAATTATAGGTTGTAAGTGTCTTTCGTCAGGACATTCTCAGATTTTTATTAGTGGTATTATGACTGAAAAATATTAAGACTGAAAAAAAGGACAAAGCAGCGCAAGATTAGTATATTCTTAGAAAGGATTATTTGCTCTAGTTAGAAAAGCAAGCAGATGACTGAGACCGTATGATATGCATTGAGGCTTTGTTGTTTGACATGCTTAAAATTAGGGTTCTGGTTGGTTCCGCAAACACAGGAGAAACAACATAAGCAGGTGTTTGACATAACATTTACATTTAAAGATTCTAAGGATAAAAGTCCCAAACCAATGTTTTAAATGAATATATGAAAGTTAATTCTCAAGACATTTTCCAGGAGCATGTAAAGTAATTTGTCTGCAAATTGAAGCCCAATAGAAGTTGGGTGATGTAACAGAACAATGACCCAAAGCACAGAAGTAAACAGAATGGCTTCAACAGCAGAAGATTAACCTGATGGAGAAGCACACTCAGAGTATTGACCTCAACCCAATTGAGATGCTGTAGAATGACCTCAAGAGAACAATTCACACCAGACATTCCAAGAATCTTGCTGAACTGAAACTCCAAATTTTCTCCCGACCATTGTGATCAGGTGTGATCGGGAACTATATCAGGTGTGATCGTAACTAAAGTGAATGGTTAAGGTTGGATGATGTTATTACTGGCATAACGGGGTCAAACAGATATTAAATACAAGTGTTTATATATTTGCCAACCTACACTGTGAATGTATAGACAGTGGGTTCAATAAAGACAGGACAATGTTTGTTTGTGCTATTAGTTGACTGACTGTGTTTGTCTAATGTCTATGGTTATGAATTAGACAAAGATTTGTTCCCGTATTCACAAATCATTTTAAGGCAATCAAAATGTGAGTTATTTTACGTATTGAATCTCAGTTCTACCAGAACACTTCCAAGAACAGACCAATCCTTTACAGTTACTTGGGGAACATTTAATTCAGGAATAATATGCTAGGTTAATGAGGTTAAGGTTAGGGTAAGGTGAGGTTATGGTCAGAGTAAGGTTAAGGTAAACTGACTTTTTTTTAAAGTTTTGTAAACGTATGAGGCATATGTTTTCCTGCCTCCAAAAACATCACATGTGGATGTATGTTTTGTTTTTTAACAATTTTGTACGATTTTGTATGTATCGCCATGAGAACAACCTGTTCTTTTACAAAGGCATAGGGTTATAGTCAGAAGAATTCATGTTTATTCTGCTTTAGCATCCTGTATCTGCCCAGGGCCAGCGATTTTCACCTGCTTCTTAGGCAATACTTTCTCATTGAATTTGGTTAAGTACATTGTCAGGAATGTCATTACAGGTGAACATGGGTAGGAGTACATATCTGAAATTCAGCAAATTATTATGCTTACATGTCTCATGTAATGGTCGCCCCCTCCTGGTGAGCTGAGGAGGCTCTGTTTTCTCCCTGCAACCTACAACATCTTCACAGTTCCAACATTAATGTGTTAAGAATTGTGAAAAATTGAAAAATCGATTTACCAGGGGAGTCCTGATAATAAGAGACAGGTGATCTTAACTTGGTTAAGCTTGGTTTTTGGCAATGGGATACATTTCCACTTTGAGGGACTTTTCAACAAATCCATACATAAATCGAATAAATGTATTAAATAATTGTACACATATGACCAAGCAAGTGACGAGAAAGGTCAGATAATATCAGCAGGTTAGTGAATACGTGACCCCTGCAGTCAGACAGGCCGGATATAAATGGAAAAGTCAGCAGGGTAAAATTTGTTGAGAGGCTCCATATGACTGCAATCTCCATTGCCTTTGAAAGACATCTAGATTTTCCAAGCCATTACCTTTGAGAGATGGACACCATTCAAGGGGGTAAAATATCATTTTAAAGCCTGTGTTTCCCTGTAGCTTTGACTGATGTGGGAGGTGCCCTTGTTTTCTGTCAGTAAATCCACAACGGCCTTTGTTTCAGTTGTTTGCTAATTATTGGCATTTCCTGTCCCTCATGCTGACTGTGTCCATATTTGTCTGACTAATGACTCCCCAACTATGCACTGTTCTATTCCATAGGCAGCTTGTGTGCTTTATACAGCAGTTATCGGTTATAAAGCAACATTTTAAGGCAACAGAATATTAATTTGACCAAAACCATTCAAACGAGACTCTGTCGTTTAGAGTTTAGCTAAAGTGGCTTGGATATTATAACCTTTAATAATTGGTTCCTTTTAACGGGAGAAAAGTGAATGAAAAAATGATCTATGTATATTACAACACTGGGTGTTTTGAATAGTTTATTCCACAATATGTGACTTGTTTACTTTTTTTGGGGGGGGCAAGAGATCATGTAATCTGGGTAGTCATAGTACACATACAATGTAATATTTACCTTTGCTTCTGCCCTCCTCCTTCTGCCCAAACAGAGCTAGTGAATGTCTTGCTTTAAGCCTGGTGTCTTATCACCTGACTCCACAGCCAACCAATGAAGATGTATCCAGAATGAGAATGACGCAGATGCTGCTGTCAGAAGACTTCTGCATGCTAAATTTGGACCCGGGCCAAGTTGTCTCTTTAAAACATTCGGTCCATTACAGATTTAGGCGCACAGTAGAATAGCGCATCCCAGCCCACCAATTTGCCTCTCATTTCTTTGTGTGCTATAATGAGGAGGAATCCATGTTGTATTCTCTGACAGTGTCAGATTGTTCTGCTGTTTATTCCGTTGTTTGAAATGCCCTCAAGATTGGAGAAAATGTCTGTGATTTACAGAGGGACTTTTTTTCCACCTGTTCTCTGTAACTGACTGCACATAGATCCTCTGTCTTTAGGTTTGAAAGTGGTTTCTGGAAGGTTGGCTTCAAATGTAGCACTGTGCCGTGCTATGCTACTGTATCTATAGTACAATCTATTAATTCCCGATCACATGCCTCTGATTTCCTGTGTGCTGTTGCAGCGACTTGATAAGATAAATATTACATGAAGAAAATGTCTTCGCAGGGAAAGTTTAACAGGACCGGTGTCTTTGGTGAAGGATACAAATGTGTATTTGAGTTTGCAAATCCAGTGCTATAGTTCAGTGTTTTACAGTTCTGCCATTCACCCCAGCCATTGGCATGTAGTGGCACTGCATTCATTATTAACTGCATGGTTCTGTAGCAAAGGATCTGGAGGAATTAGCATGCAAAGGCTGGCTAGATCACTCACCAGCAGTGGCTCTAATATCGCTGCATTAAGAATGGGATTTGAATCTCTGTCTATTGCTTATCTGGGTATACTGTAGGATTGGAAATGTAATTGGGTTGGATTGGTTAATCAACGCATTTACTAACATCACTAATATGCTTTATAATGTTCTGGAACAATAATTATCTAGATGATTAATACATGATTAAGCATTTTTAGTTAGGAAAATATATATTTCACTAGAAGAATAAACAAGGATAATTGATCGTTCAACATGACACTAAAGGGTTATTATTGCATGTGTTATCCAGTGGGCTTAAGCGATGCGTGGTATTTCACAATAACTAGCCACCCATACAGATAGCCTGACGTAGTCTTATTAAGTGTGATTACATATTTCACAAAAATATGATTACCGAAAATTATTTGAAGGCAAAAGGTTTGCATGTCATTTTACCATCAGTGTTTTCTATCAAAAAACAGCAAATTATTAAATTACATTGTGTCTGAAACCATAGGTTTCCTTTCATGTAGAGAGCTCAACTTAAAAGCCACAGCACTATCAGCACACATGCTCAGTACATGACATTCAACTAATGACTCGTCTGTCTGTAATATATTCATCACCCAGGTGTTGCTGGGAACATATTGGACACACACCAGGGGATCAGTCAGCCAACTCCACACACATTTCGTTGCTGGGTAAAGAGAATGACACCACCATTTTCATACATGACCCGACACAGAGCTACAACACATCTAGGAGGAAGCATCGGTCTCAAACCACGACGCTTGCTATATCAGCGATGTGACATCACCATCTCTGTGGAAATGGAGAATCAATCGAACGGCAGGTAGTATTGAGCAACCTGAAGGCTCAAGGAAATGAAAATAGTCTTCTGAGTTCCCCCCTCAATAGAACTTGATCTAACCCTGAACTTGGCGGGGCACTTATAGAGCTGCTCTAGACTCACTTAGATAAAAAGGCACAACAACATCACGTCTTTACTCCTTTGGACATGGCGTCGTCACTGTTGCCTACTTAGTACCAGCTCTCCCTCCTCTGTGCATTACCAAAAGAGGGTAAACAAAAGCTATTTCTGGGCTAAATGTAGTGCTCTTAGTGATATACTGTAGTGCTGGGCAAGGTTTTCTGAGAGGTGAGACATAGCAACAACTACTTTCACAGGAAAACCTCTGACCTGAAGCCAAAAATAATCACCTTGGCATTCACTCTGGAGAACACATTGCGATCTAAATCCAGACATGAATTTAAAGGCATCGTGCCATAAATAGATTGGATGTTTATTATTAGCCTAAACCTAACCTTCTGGATACTGTAGAATAAACATTAACCAGAGGAAACTGCCATCTGTCACCAGAGTTGGTTGTTAAGTACCTCAGAGAGAAAAGATCCATCCGGAAGAATCTGGATCTACACAGAGCTGAGCAGAGAGAAATCCCAAGTGTTGACTCATTTAGACTCACCATCAACCACTGATTGCAATGTCTGTGAACTTGGAACTTCAGAATTGATTTTCTTTAAGTTGTGTTAATGGGCACGGTGCTATTTTCACCCCTTTTTCTCCTTTCAATTTTGAATGTGAGATGGGTTCGTTTTAATTCAGATGTAATGACTGACTCCTCTCTGCTATTTTGTTGTGATACATGTAGCCTGTTCCCATGCATGGTCACCAGGGCTGCTGTCTATACCACACCAAATGGCTGCTTTGTGTCAGAGGGTTGCTAGGTCCCTGGTGGCATCTACTGTCGCTATGCTCTCCTGCGCAACTCACTTAACCTGGCCAGTGAATTAGGCATGGCAATGCTGTCTGCAGGGAGCACAAACCATGCCCTCTTAGAAATAGGTTTCCAAAAGACGACGTTGGCTCTCCCTAAAGGATTCCACATACATGGTCTATGTGGAGTCCACCTTTGACATTATTTCATATGGATCCCTAAATGGTTCTTACTGAAACCAAAGTGTTCTTCAAAGTGTTCTCTAATACGTACCTCTGAAGAACCCTGTTTAAAATAATACCTTTTTTCCAAATGTGTACATCTTAGGCCAGGGATGAACAGCTTTCATCTGTGCACTGCAGTCAAATATACATTCATGTCATGGGGTCAAATCCTGGAAAGAAATTCTCTCAACTGCTGGAATGTGGTTGGAATAGAAATCTTTTGGCATTGGCAGCACATGTAAGCATTAACACACGACAGACTGTGCGTTGCCAGGGAATAACCGCACACCTCAGCAGTGTAGAAAGCCACGAGGCTGAAAGCCGAGGTGTGCGGTTATTCCTTGGCAACGCACAGTCTGGAGTGTGTTAATGCTTACTTATCATTCCATTGTGTGAACTTTTTGATTCTTAGACATTACATTTTAAACTTTCATGGCTACATGAATGTTGTTGTTTGGTCTATTTCTCAGTGTCTTACAGTAGATACTGTCAGTGGTACAGCGTATATAGGTAATTCTATGAAAATGGGCCATTTTGTGTCCCTCAAACTGCCCTTTATATATGAATTAACAAGAAATATGCAACAAAACATTTTGTAATTTAGTTTCCATGATGTGTCTCATAACAAAATGTTTAAATGTTTTTTCTTTTTTTAAAACAGTTCTAAACAAATTACCTGTCCCTCAAACGAGTCAAACGATCATCTAGAAAATTAAAAAAATATATGTAATACATAAAAACATAAAGTGTCATTTCATTACTCATGGTAATGAAGATTTTATTCTTAATATGCGTAAAATTTTGTAAAACAGTAGGTATGATATAAGCATCTACTGAGGTATTTTGATGTCGTATTGTGAGGACCCTGGAAAATCACAGCTTTTATGACATACTACATCTTCTGTCAGAAATAGGATTTATAGTTGTACTTTTTACTTTAAAATTGTTTTGTACTTCTGTCAAGCCTGAAGGGCATCGTTTGTCTTATGGAAAAGCTAAATAACACGCTTAAAAAGCAAATGCAAAAACCATGCAATTGAAACTTCAAATAGCAATTTCCAAAATAATATGTTTGAAAGGGAAACTGTGCAGTGTTTCTGTGGTACAGTATGCAAGAAAATATTTAATGCTTCATCCCTGCAGCGGAGAAAGGTGCTTAAGTAGCGTGCTGTGACTCAGATTAGAACAAGTTGCTGTGCGTCTCAATGATAAGGTTCTAGTTCTCCTTTCAAAACACACAATCTCACTTCAAAAGGGTATTATGTCTCAGTAAAAACATGAACATTCAATATTATTCCCACTGACCTAAGTGAGTTTTTTCTATCTCTTCTATTTCCTTTGAATGACTGATCAGGTGCTACATTTCACCTCACAGGGCAAATATGTCACTAGATCAAGGGTCACTCCAACACCAATCTAGCACACCTGATTCTAATAATTAGCTGGTTGATAAGCTGAATGAAGCTACATTATGTGCAGTTGGAGTGAAAACCTACAGGGTGGTAGCTCTGCAGGACCAGGGTTGGAGACCCCTGCATTTGGTGATTGTATATATGTGTATATATATATATATATCATTGCTCAAGAGGATGCCCTGTACTTACTGTTACCTGCTCTGGAAAGGAGTGTTTGCTAAATTACTAAAATGTATGGCCAGAGGGGCCAGTCCTTCTTTTACAAAGGTGCATTTGTCACAAAACAAATATGGCTGTGCTCAAAAGTTTGCTTATCCCTGGACATTTGGTAATAGATGTATAATTTTTTAAGAAAACATGAGTAAGCAGGCAAAACAATGTTTTTTTATTTCTCATGGAAGTCATATTCAACTGTAGGTCATAACAGACAAACTGCACAATCATAAAACAAATCATAGCAACAATGAAAATAATGAAATGACCCCTGTTAAAAAGTCTTCTTACCCTCAGTTCTCAATATGATGTATTGCCCACTTTAGTACAATGACAGTATGCAGACATTTGTGATAGTTGTCTATGAGTCCCTGAATTCTTGCAGGTGGTACGGCTCCCCATTCGCCTTGGCAAAATGCCTCCAGGTCATGCAAAGTCTTCGGTCTTCTTGCGTGAACCACATTTTTGAGATCTCCCCAGAGGGCCTCAATGATATTAAGGTCAGGAGACTGCAATGGCCACTTTGCCTTATGCTTAGGGTCATTGTTGTGCTGGAATTTCCAAAATCCCATGTGCAGCTTTCATGCAAAAGAATGGAAATTGTCTGCCAATATTGTCCAATAACATGCTGCATTCTTCTTGCCATCAATTTTCACAAGGTTCCCCGTGCTTTTAGAGTTCACCCCCCCAAAACATCAGTGAGCCACCACCATGCTTCACAGTGGGGATGGTCTTCTTTTTACAATAGGCCTTGTTGACCCCTCTCTAAACAATGCGCTTATGGTTGTGACCAGGGTTCAAAACAACTTATGAGTATTGGGAGGGTTCCCTAAAATGTCATTATAAAAAAATTGAAGAGTCCTTTGCTACACTTTATACTGTAGGTAACATTTTAAAGACACTCCTACTAATGGTGGAGGAGGGATAATGGTCAAATGTAATATATTAAGATATGAACATGAAAGTCTTAACAGTGACTTGTGATATGCTATATTCATCTATTTGTTTGTTATGTTTTTTGGTTAATGTGTTTCATATGATTTGGTTTTATTAAGATGTTTTAATGTATGTGTCATTGAGAAGTGGAGAAAGTATCACAACCTGATGTATTCAAGTATTCTGCAAAACTACTTTGAACCTGAATTACAATGCCCTTCACTTGGGTGGCCTTTATTTGGTTGATCTGAGCAGGGCTGTACATGGCTGGACTGGGCTGAGCTGGGATTAGTTGGCCTTTTTAACTGTATTCTGTGGTGCATAATATTGTTTTAATTACTTATTAATTATTATGGTAAAATCTTTGGCTATATTAAATACATTTTTATAAGGACATCTGTGAATAATCAGTGTTTCCTAAGCCAATATATCAGGGGTATTCAACTCTGGACCTCGAAGTTAGATCCACTCCACTTTTTCATTGCAACCCTCTAATCTGAGACGTATTTAGACCTGGGACACCTATGTAGACCTGGGACACCAGGTGAGTCCAATTAATGTTGAGGTACTGTAGAAAAGAAAACCAGCAGGCTCAGGATCCCTTAGGGTTAGAGTTGAAGACCCCTGCGGTATAGCTACAATTTCCCCCAACAACAGCTATGTTATTATAGGCTGTTATAATTTACCCTTGAAAAAAGTCAACTTACCCTTGAAAGATATAGATTTTTCCTCTAACTCTCTGTATGATGCACAATCCTATGTTCAGAAAAATAAAATTAGCTTTCTAGCTAGCTTACCAAGCTCTCATGCACACATTCATGCCCAAATCAAATTAACTTGAATCAACTCACAGACTTGAGGGCTCTTTAACACTGACTGGGCAAGTAGGTTGTTAAAGCTAGCTTTCAATATCTCGTCTAGCTGCTAGGTCTGCTGTTAGCTGGCAGCTCATTTGGCTTCAATACCAAGAAAGCTAGCAAGAAACATTGACAAACGTACTCTTCTAATCATTACACAGGTCTCTAGTTAATGCAACTTTTGATATAGGATCTCCTAAAATTGTAGTATAAGAAATTATGGAGAGATCAACATAATCAAAGCACTTACAGGATTTTCTTTCACGATTTCAGACTTAACTCTGTATGTGAGGGCTTCGGTGTACCGTTGGGTACCGTAACTGAATTCCAGGTACCGGTATTGGTACTGGTATCAGTTCAAATGCAAACGGTACCCACCCAAATGATACTTGAACAAATTTAAGCTGCATGGTCATGTTGCCAGAAAGAAGCCTTTATTACGCCAGTGCCACAAAAAACCTGGTTACCAAATGCCTAACAACATCTTGACATGCCTCACATCATCTGGTACACTGTAATTGAGCTTTATGGTCACAACCATAAGTGCTATGTTTGGAGAGGGGTCCACAATGCCTATAGTGAAAAGGATACCATCCCCACTGTGAAGCATGGTGGTGGCTCACTGATGTGGGGGTGATGTGTGTGAGCTCTACAGGCATGGGGAACCTTGTGAAAATTGATGGCAAGATGAATGCATCATGTTATCGGACAATATTGGCAGACAATTTGCATTCTTCTGCACAAATGCTGTGCATGGGACGCTCTTGGACTTTTCAGCACGACAATGACCCTAAGCACAAGGCCAAGTTGACCCTCCAGTGGTTACAGCAGAAACTGGTAAAGGTTCTGGAGTGGCTTTTTTTCCAGACACACAATAAAGATATTTCTCGTCTCAGGGGGACACGAGGGAGGGAAGCACGGCCATTCGAAAATACTACCAGGTTTTTACTGATACAAAGCTTAATGCTAATCGGTCAAGTATCCCTTTAACATCATCAAGCCACTCTGGGGACGTGCGGTTCCTGCAAGACGACCAAAGACTTTGTGTGACCTGGAGGCATCTTGCCTAGACTAATGGGCAGCTATACCACCGGCAACAATCACATTATTTCAATGTTTTCTATGTTGCCATGTTTTCTATTAGGATTGTGCCATTCTGTTATGACCTACAGTTGAATATTAATCCCATGATAAATTACATTCTCTGTTTTGGCTGCTCACTCATGTTTTCTCTGATAATATTACATCTATGACCAATTCTCAAGGGGTGTGCAAACTTATAAGCACAACTGTATTTGTATATAATGTTAATATAATTTAATTGTTTTGCCAGGCTGGCACCCATGGAAGTGATTTTATACTGTTATAATCATCTATTTATCGTTTGGCTAATAAGTCCTAAATGTTAAACACATGGGAGTGATTTATATAATTGTATATTCATCTATTAATCATTTAAATTCATAGAACCTAATGAATGTATTCCACTGACTAATATGTGAACCAGAACTGTAGTAATTTATTGAAACAGTAGACATGTTGGGTTAATATTTTTGTTCAGTCGATGACATTTGGTTACTTGGGAATCGAATCATCAACCTTCTGACTAATTCAATCTCCCTACCATATTTGTTTTTCATAGAATGGCCAGAAAGTGTAGTTCTATAGTACATTTTATTGAACTAACTAATTAGACTATTGGACTTTTAACTTGCAGATGAGTCAGAATGAGGACAGATGAGAACAGAAGGTCAGTAGAGCAATTAGCACAGCAATATCCAGAGGCAACTGGTAGGAAAAAGGATGTCTGAGGTGACCAAGACCCAGAGAAACCTCTAGTTACTATAATGGATCTCACAGCATCTGTGTCAGGTAGAAGGTGGAAGTTACATACATGCCTCTTATTGTATTTATATAGTGTTTATGTCTTAGAAATAACTACTGTATAATAATCTCACAATGAGCTAATACACAGTACGGTGTGGCTACAGTGTCAAGGGTTATTCTTTGTCCCAAACAGTATCTAAAATATTTGCACCACTTAAGATTATTGATAGTTCATTTTAAAATGGGTACTAGCCTTGTTTTTGCTTCTGCAATTTATTTTAGTTTCTTTCCTACAGTATTTTAAATCAAAAGAAAAGTAATATGTGGCTTTTGACCATGTTTTTTGTCATTTCCTTTAAGAACAGTAATTTCAATTCAGCTGTCAAACAATTTTCCAAGTCATTAACTTGGCTTTCTCTGCAGGTAATTTCATAAAGTGTGATTGGATATACTTCATTTTCTGTGCATCAGGTTTTTAGGTGAAGGCTGTTTATTTTTACTGTTATCACTTACTTTTTAATACTACATTGCTTAGGTAGCATAGTGATTTTACTTATACATAGGTGATGCACATTAAATAACATATTGACATCCCTCCCAAAATGGGAGTTTCCAAAAATTGGAATTTTTATGCATATGTCAGGGAATGCCAGGTGTTGAAGTAAAATATGTAAAAGATTGTACAAAACAAGAAATTCGTACATGTGACCGTTTTTTTAGCGCCATGGAAATGTAAATCCTTGGATGTTTACGAAATGTAAAAAAGTCAGTTTCCCTTAACCTAACCGTAACCCCATCTTAACTCTATCCTTAACTTCAATAACCTTGCATGTTTTGCCTGTAGTAAATGTTTCCAAAGTACTTTAAATTGTAACCAATTGGTCTATTCTTGGAAATGTTCTGGTAAAGCGGCAGTTCATTGCACAAAAGTTCACATTTGAATGGCCATATCCGTAAGTCTGTCTACATAATGCGGCAACCTTTCTCTTATGTACGGTTACCCACGTATTGCCATGAGAACAGGTAGCACATAAAGGTAAAGAACACTACAGTCATTATTTTGGACAGCGTTGTTTCATTTTAAAAGGTTGAGCTTTCTTTGTAGACAAAGGATAATTTGTACAGATTCGGGTGTCCAGTTTAAAATCTTCAAATCACTAAGGCACATACACATATTGAGGTCAGGACAGATACTGTAGTGTAGAACAGCAGCGGTATACTATACGAAACTATATGAAATGTAATACCATGCTGTCCAATCCTGCCACTCGCTATTACCTACCTTTACTTGGTTAATCTACTTAGCCCTGAAGCATCTTCATCCATTATATCCCCTACCTCTTTCTTCTCCATCACGCCTTACTCTGCTCAGCCTCTGCAGTTTCCATTGTTCCTCCATGACCACACCACGTCACGTACTCTCATCTTCTGACTCTTATATTACACAACTACCTCCCAAGGCTTTGACTAGGAAATAAAAGAACTCCACCTCCCCAATATTTAAAATGTTTTTTTTTTCTGGGTCAAGTGCAAGATATAATACAGCAGAGTCAGGGAGGATGCTCCAGCCAGCGCTGGTTTCTATGGTAACTGTATGCCGTTCTTTAGTGCAGTTGTTTGCGGCCTGGCTCTCTGTTTTCCACCAGCAGCAGTAGCGAAAGTGAGGACCATCCCCAAGGGGCTTTGCAGAAAGTGGGGCAACATATCCCATCACTGTGCGTCAAACAAAATCTCAGCTTGCAAATGGATCATCTCATGAATTCCCCTGCCTTGTTTACAGACAAAGGACCCAGACAACAAACAAACGTTGGACAACGTGGTGCAACAGCAGGCATGGTCAAATATGGAACAGAGATCTTTTCACAAGACCTGATCTAAATCTTTATTGATGTGACCGGGGCACATAACAGTCCCATTACTGACAAGCTGAGTTCCGAGTCCAGCAATGTAGCATGGAACGCTGCGGCAGATAAGAAATTTGACATGAGTAGGTTTGATTTTCTCTGGTTGTTTGTGTTTTCAGTGCCATGACGGTGTGCATACAACCACACTCAATGGACGTGGCTGTTGTGGGTTTTTATTTGTATTGTTGAACTTAGATGTCCATGCCAATAATCTGCTACTCGACACAGGATATTCCTCAAGTTGTATATCTGTTTGATTTAATGAGTACATTTGTATGGGAAGTATCGTTTTGAGGAGCTATGGGCTGAGGCAAGGGCTGTATGTCTGTAAATAAAACCACCCCCGGACTGCAATACTGCCATTAATCAGCAGATCGGGCTGACAGAGCGCTGCATCAACCCAATGCTGGTCCCCCCTCAGACAGGCTGGTCCAAGATATTTCTGTTGATTTTGTTCAACATCCCCTGCTCATCCTCCCCACTTCACATTGTCTTTCTCTGTCATTAATTAAAAGCATGTCGAGAAACAAGAGTCCCAAGTCTCGTGAAACATGTGCGCTAATTTCCCTACAGGGCCACGTTCAGCTGGCCTGCTGTGTGGCTTTGCAGACTGTCGCTCTCGTTCTGTGATTTGAGTGAATGTGCCATGAAAGACAAAATCAAATTCTTTCACAAAGAGCCTGGGTGACCCCAGCCACTGCTACGAAGAAATGCATGTATTTAGTGACGGTTAAGGGGTGGGATTCAACATGAATTGTAATCATTAAGGGGTCGTAGAAGCCACTAGTTACTTAGCTTGTGGGTGGTGCGATAAATTGTGCTTGAATGGAGCACAGGGTAGCGGGACAGGATTGCACTGATGTTATATAGACAAAATGGCTGAATACGATGTGTAGGAGTCCTCAAATGAATCAATAAAATGTTCAAATAACATCTCAAACTTAGATGATCTGAAAGAACAGACCTAGCTGAATTAATTGTTCAATCCACTCTGTGTAACGAGAAGATAAAGCAAGAAAAATACCCAACAATCTGGCAGTTGTTATGAAAAGAAAAGCCTGTAGTCATGATGTGTCGTTGTTGTCCATGATACACACACATTCTTTTTTCATAGAGTGGGTTGTTAAACATGCAACGGGGCTCCCATCCGGGTTGTATTTGTTTTTTGAACAATGTCTACAAATTTACAGACTTGCTGTAAAGCTAGGGTGCAGTGACAAGTTTTGCAGAGAATCTCATATGGCTCCGTCAGTCAAAGATTGGACTGAGTTCATTCTGAATCTCTTGGTTGTCCTAAACATTTAAACCCCCTACCTGAGTATGGAATATAATCTGAATTCCAAGAAGGTGCCTGGATAAATGGCTTTCAAATTTACTACAGAAAAAGCAGGCGTGGGACATTTGTCATTTGAAATTAGATTGTCTAGCCATCTCTTGTGGATACAGGGTATTGACACCACTATTGTTAGCACCAAGCACACTTCTCGCTCAATCTAGGTGTATCTAGAATGTTTGTCATACAGGGTATATTATGTTGTCATCATAAGGGTATATTATGTTGTCATTGTACGCTGATTGACATGTTAATGTAAAATATCTGATTCATTGTCACAATGAAGTAGTAGATGTATAATTAAGTAATTATATAGCCTATTCTATAATATAACTTTTTATAAAGAAGCAACTGAGCTGTATTTCACAACAGACTCAGTAATGTTACTGCATTCATAGAAGTGAGCAGGCCTACTGTATTTTATTACAGACTCCGTAATGTAGCTGCATTCATAGAAGTGAGCAGGCCTACTGTATTTTATAACAGACTCCGTAATGTAGCTGCATTCATAGAAGTGAGCAGGCCTACTGTATTTTATAACAGACTCCGTAATGTA
>JACXGM010005794.1:0-12343 GCA_016801145.1 Umbra pygmaea
TATATATATATATATATATATATATATATATCCTATTAAAAATATTAACTTGCAGTAGAGCATACGGAGAAGCTATCATTTTACACATAAAAAATGTGGTATCAGCCAGTATCACTTAAACATTTTCAATAATTAGAAACATTTCACTAACTTCAGTTACATATTACATATTTGAGTAAAAAGTGCCTTAGGGTTTAAAGTGTTGTTCTTGGCATGTCAACATTGCCCGGATAACCTGATGCAATAAGGAATGCAGACAGGAAATAAACATCTCTAGCTACAGTATGTCAGCGGCAGTGTCCAACACACCATCACCTGATCTCATGATGGACATCTCCTCACCCCTGAAAACAATTACTCAGTGTAAGACAAAACAGTGCATTTAATGTGTAATTCCTAACTGCCATCAAAGCATTCTAAGTTATATGAGGGATAATTGATGTGATCATTCATACACAGAGATATACATATTATCACCACTGCCAGGCTGCGTTAGATGAGGGATTAAGCTTAGGTCCTGACTTACTGTGGTCATTAAAGATCCCGGGGGGCTCATTTAAGTAGCAGAGTTGAAACATAATGTGCACTGGCCAATCCCCAGCTGTATAGACTGCATTCTGGTAATATCCTCTAAGACATCTAATTACATGCAGCTCAGTTGCATGTGGCCAGAATTATGCTGATCTTCATTGAAAACTGAAAATCGTGTCAGGTTCATTGAAAATCCTGACAGCTTCATTGAAAATGATGTCAGATTCATTGAAAATTATGTCAGGTTCATTGAAAATTATGTCAGATTCATTGAAAGTGGCAGATTTTGTGGTCAGTTTTGTTGATTAGTACAGAGATACAAGTACAGGTGGCCACTTATATTTAATTTAATTAATATTTTAACCACCTACAGTACAGTAACTAGACCGTGTGGCCTGTATTTCCCATCAGACTAAGAATATCAGTGATTGGGGACGTTCTTGTAATTCTGATGGAGAATTAAGTAGATTATTTACTTCTCCAGGGTAATTCATGATCCTGTGGCACTTTGTAACAGTAAGAGTAGTGGTGTTAACCCTCGAATCCTGACTAAATATCCAATTGGGTCCTCATTGCACCCCTTGCCTCCCATTGGCTCAATCATATCCTCTTTTCATCTTGTGCAACAATTTTCCAGATAGTTGCTGAGAATGCAACATACCTATTCAAATAGTGGTTAAATCTATTAAATGAATACAATATATAAGAAACTGAACAAATCTGGCTGCCCACGTGTCAATGTTTTGCTAGCTGTTATAAACTAGACTAAGGCTGCTGTGACAATGCTTTACAGCTAATAAAGATGGAAAATAAATTCCAACACACTATTGAACGATTCTTCAGTTTATTGCAGCATTTGAACCATAGGGTCTTTGTCAGGCTAAAGTCAAGACAAACACCTTCTTGTCGAAACCTTGCAATAAACTGCAGGCAAAAACAATAGTGTCTGACTATTCATTACACTTGCTTTCTCATGATCTGCAAATACTGATGAAAAGAAGCACCTTGCTTAGCAGATCGATTGCATGCGAGATGAAAGCCTTCTTTGTTCTATTAACCTCGGGTCCTATCAATCTTGAAACCTGAAGCAAGTTTTTATTGAATCTGTATTGGTCACTGTCCTCACTTACATCCTGTTCAATGTATTTGTATGGGAGCTGACTGTTGTATATTGAGGGCATTGCTTACTGATTAGTGTTGGTCAATTAAATATATAAGTTTAATGAGTAGTAATGATAATATCCTCAAAGCTTCAACAGACACACCAAATATGGATCATTATTTGCCTACATAAGAAAAATAGAAGTGTGAATGTTCTAAAATATAAACTGATGTCTTCAGTGTTTGTTGCAAAGTTTTTTTAATGATCACATTTGTCAATAATACCCAAAATGTATCTTAGCCAAGCAAATATATGGATCCTTAGTTATAGTAGTCCAGCTTCAGTGGAAACTGTAGCAGTTAGCAAGTTAGCAAGTTAGCAAGTTAGCAAGTTAGCAATGCGGTTATTTTCATAGAATGAAACAGTAGTCCAGATAACGCGTAAGGATGTGAGTGGGAACTGAAGCTTGTATAGCTCTACCTGTTGAAACATTCAGGGTAAAAAGACAGATAACACACAAAAACATGTCTGCTCAGTTCAAAAAGGAAACACATGAAATTGACTTGGTCTTTTCAATTTGCAAAGCATTGTCAGTATATGAAACGGTTGAATAGAAGAATCATTGAGCAGAACAAGAAACAGAAATGGTGGTGCAAAAAAGCACATGGAAACTGAGCTAGCTTTGATCGCATGATGTATCTTCTGAAACTAATTTAAGCAATCACAGGAGATAACATTTGAAGACAACATCAAAAAGAAAAACATGACAGTTCAAAAAGGATACTGCCTGACCATACTGCTCTGTCCATCTTCACTGACCTTGGCTTAAAATGAATATTTTCACATAACTATAACAAGAGGTAATATATTCTCACCTAGACTCTTTATGCATGCTTGCATAGTGATCTTCAATTGAAAGTAAATGTTATCTTAAAGCAAAGCCATATTATAAATTTAGAATTTACTCATTGAAAATGTGTCTGAAAGGATTCTGGCTGGGTGATTAGCGATACTGTGCAGTAGATCAAAAGAATAGGTTGGAAAAGGGCATTTTCCCCCAATGCATTATTTCACCCGTTCCTTTTTTATAATAAAATGATGTGTAAGCTGACCTAATGTCATTTTCTAGCTGTAAACAAGCTGAGGTTATGTGACAGAATGATGCAGAAATTAAGGTGAGAACACAAACATGCTCTGGCACAGGACTGGTGGAGTAAGATGAGCTATGAAGCGGGCCGTCCCATGACCTTTTCATGGTTTGTTTTCCTTGAATGCCCGGGAGTGGTACATCATTAAAGCTTGTGTCATCATGAGCCGGAATTACATATTTCATATCTGAATAAAAACAATATAAATGTTAAGATAAAATATGCGTGTAGCTGTCTAACTACCTGTTCAGTCTTTCATCTTGAAGCAAAGTTTAATAAAACTGTAGGACAAAAAATGACACTATTCCTTTGATAAATACATCTATCCAACTATCTGTCTGTAAATTATATGTCCCATTCTATATTCAGATTAGTGCATTATTACATTAACCATATACACAATGGAAATTAGCCTACAGTATGGATAGAGTCAAATGGGAATGGTTTAAACAAAATAAATAAAGAATGTATGCATGCATGATCAGGGTAGCAATTTAAAGAAAACACTTCAGAGATGATCAGGAAACTAGTAAACCAAATTTGAGTACACAACCATCCACATGACAGTGAACTGAATCTGGGAGCAATCAGAGTTTACTGGTTTAATCAGAGACAAAACAACATACAATTCACCTTGCCTGAGTGGATGATTGTAGATCGAGTACAATGAATCAAGAGTGTTTGATTCAGGGTATTATCCAAAGGTGTTCTGTTAGATCTAAGATCATGAGGAGTAATGAGTTGTCTTTATCGTCGCCAGACACTTTCACTCCGTTCCTTCAGGCATATTTTTTGTGTGTGACAATACGCAATGATCAATGCAATTTCCATTCTGAAAGCCATTATTAGACTAAATTGGCTCCAAAATTCCTCGTCAATTTGACTGTCAACGCTCAAAATTTTCAGTAACTGCGATTTGACTCATCGTTGTGGTATTCCGTGGCTTCTGGAAGTAATTGCAGCGACGGAGGATTTTCTGTTTTTGTGTAGAGACTAATGTTTGCGTGATCTTGTTAGAACATGAAATGAGAATGTATTGTTCTAATCCTATAATTTGGAGAGTGCTGTTTGTCAACATCGTGTCTCTCTCCTGGCCTTGTGCTTCTAATATAATGCCACTTCATGTCAGCCCTTGTTATAGAGCATTGAGAAGATCATTTATTACACATGCAGCCTGGTACTTGTGCTATTAACAAATTACTTTTTAAAACCTGGATGTGTAATGCACAATATGGCCATAAGTATGAGCCCTCCCATATACAATGATTGGACATCCCATTCCAGATCATTGCAATACGAATTGAAGTTGAAAGGCAATGTGTATATGACACGGGGCACACATTTTTGCCTCGAAAGCAAATTATTTTATTGGTTATTTTTAATAACATCCAAAATTCTGTATAATCCCATAGCATAATCTTAAAACTTTCTTACCATGAGTGCGTATAGGTCGTGCGGTTAATGACCGAGTTTTGAAAGCTGGACAAACCTATCACATTAAGTAATTCTAAACATTTTGTTTTTGTTCAAATTTTACTTAAACCGTATATGTCACTAGTATTTTGCCTTACAGTAATGGTCTGTTTTGCACCTTTATTCACAGTGAGCCAAGGGGGCATAGCAGCAGACATTTGTCCAGATCCTGGAATTCCAGAAAATGGGAAGAGGATGGGGTCGGACTTTCAGTGGGTTCCTTTTCTTCTCTCTTATCAGGTTTGACGTCAGTGTAATGGGAAGTGTGTGGAACAGCTTTAATCAGGGTGAGCCCTGCTCTATGGCATAGGCTTTTCCAACCCCTACTGCTTTGCCATCACCATTAGTGTCTGCAATTGCACCCCCTGGATAGGTGATAAGACACTTTAGGGTGGATGTTTCAATCCAACAAGGGTCATTACTTTTTTTATTCAAGGAGGCAGATCAACTTCATCACCATTAAAAACAAAGAACGTTAAATTTGGATGTCATTTAAAAAATATATATATTATGTTTCTATCGCATTTTAACCAGTGCTGAAAACATTTAAATTCTGATAAAAACCTAAATAATTCAGTGGTGAAATTTCAAATGTAATTTAAGCATTTTGAAACACATTGACTTTGTTTTAATAAAAACATTTTAAAACATTAACGAGAATCACATTGTCGTGTCACTAGAATGTGGTTAATGTGGTTGTGCTTTGAGATGTTGAATGTAAAGCGATAACTGACAGAGAATTCAACAAATTGCCTGCCGCCTGTTTGAGTTGGTAAATAAAGGTCGAAGTGTCATTGGTCAAGGTCTCCACCAATTGTATTATCCACATTCCCCCGTTGAAATGTGGTGTACCGAGTGAGATGACGGTCATTTGTTTCTCCAACTCCCACAGGGTCGGAGCCAGCATCCAGTTTTCCTGTGATGACAGCTATGTGCTTCAGGGATCAAAGAGCATCACTTGCCAGGGAGTGACAGAGACGTTGGCCGCGTGGAGTGACCACAGGCCTATCTGTCGCAGTAAGTGTGAGCGCAAACAGTGCCTTTTCCCCATCCTGACACTTTCTGCAGGTAGTTTGTCACATCTCGTTAAGGGAGATGCGACACGCCAGCGGTCAGTGTGGCGTGGGGCATTTCAGCGGTGAGGGACTACTGTACAGAGATTCTCGTATTTCAGCTCTACAACTTGAACATTATCTCCTCCTCATATTACTGTGGCTTTACCTGGAATTCACAAAGGCTTTTGAAGATTCAATCAACATGAGTTAAAATCCTTGTGACGTCTTCTCTCATTCTTTATTGAGACTTGCAGTTGTTAGCCATCTGTGAGAGAGGCAGTAACTGCAAGCTGTCTTCTTTTGAAGTGTTAATAGCTGTGATCAATACCACATGAGCCCCAAAACCATTGTGACTGCAATGTAGGCTGTTGTTAGCACGAACTGTCTACCAAAATCGAAAAGTTTGCTTTTTAAAAAAAATGTTAAGCTTGCACTTGTTCTTAGTTGTCTATTTTTATTTAGTTTCATTGATGAAATTAAAAAAGCATTGTTTAACAACAGATGTATAGTAATCCATGTAGATTAGGTTAATTGGTACCAAACTGTTAATACATCACCACAGCATGTTGTGGTTAAACAGAATAAGATACAGAGAATATTCGTTCCCCTGACAGTTACATCATTGAAACCAGTCTACTAAATAGCATGTAGCCTACAGTACAACCTGCTAATGCACACTTGGGTTGAGATCTTCAGACTTCTAACTTTCAATGCCATAGAGGACACAGGCCCCGAGATGACATTAATCCGCATGAAATGAGGCAGTATGTCAGCCGTCCCGATGGATGACTAACCATGTTTGACAAATTCTTAGCGCCATTTTGATTTAACTAATGATTGATCTGGACAGGTTTTATCACAGTGACACCCAGTAAACCCTTTTAAAGATTAGACTTTACTACCCTCGTCTACTAACCTGTCTCCGTCACCTCCCACTGCATGGACAGCTACGTAATAGGGAGAAGACTTAAATGTTAAAAAGATTCCATTTCAGAGATGTAATGCTGCCCTTTTCACTCCTGGATGGAGCATGACAAAAATAATTATTTAAAGTAAATTGCAGAATGTGGTTACAAACTGTAAATGTTTCATTTTTTGTAAGCCTTTTTTATAACATCTGACCATATAAAAACTGCTGCTATTGTAGCTGTAAGGATTTTTAAATACTTCACTTTCTGTACGTTTAACCAAGTAACCACACGACAGACTGCTTCTATACTTGTTGATTTATTCACTTATTAACACTCCAGATAAGATGCGCTTTAAGGGATTAGGTCCTATTATTAGATTTGGTTTTGTAAACAAGCATTTTGGGTCCAGCTCCTAGACCTTCAGTAAAGGAAGACTGGAATACAATTCTAACATAATTACACTATGCAGCCTTACGGTTATTATACAATACAGCCCTAAGCTTAATACACAATGCAGCTCTAAGAGTATTACACAATACAGCCAAATGTTTATTACACAATATAGCCATACGATTATTACACAATTCTGCCCTAGGAATATTACACAATATAGCCCTAAGGTTATCATGCAATACATCCCTAAGATAATTACACAGTACAATCCTTGGATTATTATACAATACAGCTCTACACAATACTGTATTACATGATACATGAGGTCTTTTGAGTCTTGGTAGAGAAGGCGTCTTCAAACGTTGAATGGATTCACCAATGTCCCTGTTTGGCATAACATATCTTGGTTGTGTTGGTTAGGGATTGTTTTCTGGTCTTTCTTGTTGATCATTGCATTGTTGTTTTAATGCAGAGTCTCATGCATGCATTTCATTTGATTTCAACAGCAAGAACGTGTGGCTCTAATTTAAGAGGACCTAGGGGTTTCATCACCTCCCCTAATTACCCCGTCCAGTATGAGAATAATGCCCATTGTGTTTGGGTCATCACAGCGGTGGACCATGGGAAGGTGAGTCAGTTTTAATACACTTGATCACAGTGAGCTAGCAGCATGCATACAGCTTTTAATGAGTCCCTCTGCTAGGTGAATAGTTCCATATCTATCATGAAAAAATATTATGCTCATTTATTATTATTTTTTTCAAGTTGACAATCAAGGCTGTGACAAACTTGCATTATATTGTATGCAGACATGAAGGGACAATTATTTTATTGTGGCACTGATCCAATAGGACACGTCTAATTTAAGACTAATGTTGTTATGCATAATAACATATGATGCATCAATCTTAAAGTATCACGCATGATTGCTTTGTGTACCTGTGCTGTACTGTGCTATTCCTAAAAAAGGAATGGCTGATGACATTGTTAGACAAACATTTAACCCTCATGCATTGTCTTATTCAGCGATTAAACTTGTTCATGCTTTTTTATTTAATTTTTTTGACATAATACAGTGAAAGAGAGCAATAAAAGAGCACAAACATATTATTTTATTTTCCCCTTAAATCAGAAAGGTTTCAATCATTATATTGGACTCATGTAGTTTGTAAATGTGTAAATACATATTCTGAGGGAGATTGCTTAAACCACATAATTATCATCGTTACCATGTAGACACAGTGCCATTTTGGGCATTTATTTAGCATGCAAATTGCATTAGAGTCACTTAAAATCAATACAAATCACAAATACATTTGCATTTACGTATATTTTGTAAAGAGGGCCCACTTAACATTGATAAATGACTTGTTTCTACTTGTCTTTTATATCCACCGTGCCACATAGAGGTCAGAGCACTTACCCAGGCACTAATTACCATCTCCTGCCTCATTCATTATGTATAGTTCAAGAAGGAGAACCTGAAAGAAAATTGAACTCTATAAAGGGATTTGGTAATTATTAATTAGTCACTTGTTCGTAAATAATGGTAATGGTAATAATAATTATTAGTTTTAATTTGTGGAGTACATTTCATATGCTCAATGCTAATGTTGATGATGATTATGATGCTTGTCCACATGACCACCAGTATTTATGTCACCGTTATCACTTTACGTTATCACTTTACGTTATCACTGTCCGTTATCACTGTCCGTTATCACTTTACGTTATCACTTTACGTCATCACTTTACATTATCACTTTCCATTATTACTGTCCATTATCACTTTCCCATTATCATTGTTCATTATCACTTTCCATTATCACTGTCCATTATCACTTTCCATTATCACTGTCCATTATCACTTTCCATACAAAACCAAAACTCAATATGAACATAATTAATGGGACATTAATTGAGCAATGTAGCAGCACCTAGGTCTTACCCTTTTCCATTAGAATTCCTAGCCAGTACATAAATGTGATGTGTGATGTGTATCAAACTAACCCAAGGTATACCATATGCTGTTGTTTCCAGTTAGAATACAGTTAGGCCAAGTAGTAAATCCCACAGGTGGACATTTACTTACTTTTATGAGTAACTCTGAGGTCACAAGTTAAGACCAAAGTCCCTACTTTAGACCAACTTGATCAGGTAAAGGGAGTTCACATCTTAACAGTAACCTATAAAACAATTAGAAAGCGTAAAGGAGATATCAATCATGGTCACTGGTAGTGAACTCCCTTTACCTGATCAATTTGGTCTTAAGTAGGGACTTCCCAAAACTTGTGAATTCAGAGTTACTCCAAAATGTACATTTACTCAAGTGCATGTCCACCTCTGGTAAATCCTAGGTGGCCAAAGACAAGCATAAGCCATTGTGATCCTATTGGTGCATTAGGTATGTATTCATTTTTTCTGTGAGGGAACATGTACTAATGAATGAGTACAATAGCAGATTGTTCTACCTACTCTTTCTAATCATTTTTACAAACATCGGCTAGGTGTACAGTCTACAAAACTTAGTCTACACTGTTCTTAAAATGTAAAAAAAAAACTGTTTTGAGATGAGATGTTTCATTCATGAGAATATTGGCAGAATGTCGGCTCAGTTCCATCTCACTCCATAACTCCCCACAGTCGCCCCACTGCTCTGCCACTCCCTGTGGGGTGTGCAAATAACTACCTGATGCTTCACATTTCTTATGTTCATCCGGTGGGCCATCTGGCTCTGGTACTATCTGTGACATTAGCATTTGGAAACAGTGCCAGAGAAACTAAACCGAAGTGTGCATTGCTGCCAGACCTTGTCCAAAGACCTCTTATAAGGTAAAGAAACCAATACCATACTAATATTCCAAGCTTGCATACCTACTTTTATAATATCAACAATAATGCCAGTATATGTATAATGTAATTAACATTTAATTAAAATATTTGATTTAATCTACAAACATACATTTCATTTTTTGCGCCTGCCCTGAGAAAGGTCTGCATGTTGACTGGCCTATGGGATAGCTTAGATCGTGTTGTCTACAGCAGCTTCCACAGCCCACAGCCAAGCTGATAATATCTTTAGAGTGGGCTACTGTAAAATTCAAAAAACATGCCTAGAGACTTTGTGAACCAATACACTGAATGGTGGGCGGCTTTTTCTTTATTTTTCTTTAAAGCAAACAACAAAAAAGGCTGTTAAACACTACAGCACTATATGCATTTATCCATTTTAGAAATCTTGAAAAAAAATCCACTTTGTCTCACACTATGGCTTCTTCCACTGAAACTAACCTTCAGTCTAGTTGGAGAAATAAAAACCAGAAACTATTTCAATTAATTCTCCAACGTGCATCGCAATTACTAGGCAATAACTGACACATCGGTTGTATTATTTAACCTAGGTTGGAACTTGAGTTTTGAAATAAAAGGCATAATTCTATTTATGTTATGGTGTGGGCTTATATCTGGTTCTATATCTGACCTATTCTTAATTTAACAAAACTCTCAAACATATTCATTGAGTAATTAAATTCATGCTCTATTCCAGAGTACTGGTGCAAGTGAGTCAACTACTGGTTTAGAATATGTGGATGAATTAGAACCAGGAACCCTTTGTGTGAGCACCTAAGAGGTGGGACATATAGGGGATTGAGCAGCGTACTGTAGTGCTGTCATTCCTTTGTATTAACTTGTATAGTCGAGATCCTTAGCCTATTAGAAAATTCACGTTTATAGGACTGCATTATAACAAGATTAGCGTTCTACAAGCTTTAAGCTGACTATTTCACTCAAATAAAGCACAAGTAGGAAGGAGAAAACTGCAGTGTGACACAATGCACCCAACGGTGGAAAATGCGGATACATTCCAACTGAATATTAAATATTCTGAAAGCATGCGACTTCACCGCAGGGTCTTAGCCCATTTCATGGTCAGAGACCCACGCAACAGTGATAACGTCAAGTATAACTCTGGCAACAAGGACTGGAAATACACGGTTCAAAAGGCCCACACGTGGCATCAGTTTTACATATGAACCCAGTGTTTAATCATTGTTCTGCCTGGCCCTCATATCCCACCCTGTCTTCACCTTCTATCCGGACCAGATCATAGACCTAGGACATGGACACAAACACTTTGATGTTGCATTTCAAATTTCTCATGCAAATTGTGGTAAGTGAATGTGCAAAATTGTCGTTAGTGCCGCATTTAAATCACATCCATGTGAGCTTGCTACCATAACTACAAAGTTGATGGCCATTTACAGTGGCATTTGGTGTCTACTTTAGGTGTCTACTGTCAGAATGGCGGACACGTAATGGGCATCCAGTCCATCCAATTAATATGTGGCGTGGGGCTTTATGTTCATGTCAAATATTCAGAGATGCGCTACTGTAGCACAGCCAAGGTAATTGATGACCAATCCCATGCACTAGGGAAAAACATATAGATTTTTTTGTCAAGGCCTGGCAACCTGTTAGAACACATTTGGCTGTACTGTACCAGGGACCAGTGATTTGGAAAGCCTGTGGTACAATGTGCATCTTGCTTTGTTTACAAAATGCAGGGGAGAGTACCATCACTGCTTAAAATCACCATAACGGTTCCCCCATTTTCCCTCAGTACCGGCAGAGGCGGTTTCTCTAGGAGACCAAAGGAAGCCTGGCCTCCTTATGAAAATATATAACATATTTTAAAATATAAAATAAATTTACTGTAGGAATTATACATTTACGGTTGTTTTTTACTGATTTTGCAATTTCCCTTATCAAAACATTCCATTATCATTTTCTTCTATAGCTGGTAGAGCGAAACAGCGCCCCTCAGACACGGCGTGGGTGGTGCAGTCCTGTCTGTGCTGAGTCTAGTGGGCAGTAATGGAGAAAATGCAAAATGCTAGAAACGCTAAAAAACTTTTCTCTCCGAGGGAGGCCAGGAAAAGCTGGTTTGACCAAGCTTGAATGGTCAATTAATCGTAAAGAAAAGGGAATCCACTTTCAACCTGGCTTCTCACCATTCACATGCCTCAGACACACAACGATTCATCAGCTACATAGACAGTCAGCTAGCAGCTCTGGCAACAAGGGGAACTTTGTGGAGCTAGCTAGTGCAAGCTTTCGCAGAGTTTGTTAACGCCGTAGTAGAGCACCTAGCATGAGCTCCTATATTTACATGTATGTCAAAGACAATTAAGAATGACATAATTAGTCTTTCGATCATTATACTCTTCGACTTCAGGAATTAGTTTAAACAGTCATTATGTTATCATATGGAAACATAGGCGCCGATACCGTGCGTGCTCTGGAGCTTGAGCACCCATGTCATGTGCCAGACTTCCAGTAGGCTACATTCATTTAAAATTAAACATAGCAGTTGTTGCTAAGTGGAGCGGTGGCATTGATTCTTATTTTCCCACGAAGCTGTTCGCGGTTACGTGTCAGTTAAACTTTTTTATTTATTATTATTATTCTTTTAAGAGAGTTTATATTATTATTAATAATGCAAAACTGAAATATCATACAAAGATAATTCTTCATCCCACTGAGTTGGAGAAATTTTAGGGATTTCAATCCAAGAATTGAAAATGGAATTGTGAAATAGTTGTTGACTCAGTGCAGAGACACTATGTTGATCCAAATGAAATGTCAAAGATTCATTTCTGCCCAGCGAAGTATGGCCATTTTTCTCACTTCTCCCAAAAGGAGTCAACACATACAGAGATGAAAACAACA
>JACXGM010005794.1:22377-34437 GCA_016801145.1 Umbra pygmaea
TCGCTTGCACAGTGCTCCTTGGGATGTTTAAAGCTTGGGAAATCTTTCTGTATCCAAATCCGACTTTGAACTTCTCCACAACAGTATCTCGGACCTGCCTGGTGTGTTCCTTGTTCTTCATGATGCTCTCTGTGCTTTCAACAGACCTCTGAGACTATCACAGAGCAGGTGCATATATACGGAGACTTGATTACCCACATGTGGATTCTGTTTATCATCATTAGTCATTTAGGTCAACATTAGATCATTCAGAGATCCTCACTGAACTTCTGGAGAGAGTTTGCTGCACTGAAAGTAAGGGGGCTGAATAATTTTGCTCGCCCAATTTGTCTGTTTTTTATTTGTTAAAAAGGTTGGAAATATCCAATAAATTTCGTTCCACTTCATGATTGTGTCCCACTTGTTGTTGCTTCTTCACAAAAAATACAGTTTTCTATCTTTATGTTTGAAGCCTGAAATGTGGCAAAATGTCAAAATGTTCAAGGGGGCCGAATACTTTCGCAAGGCACTGTATGTGTTAATGTTTGCGAATGTTATCGATACCAAACAGGTGCCAAAATGTAATTATGTTGGATGAGCAAAAAATCATGAACAATATTTAGGTCAAAGGGAGGTTTTAGAAGTCTTATCAAGAAATGAAGACCTAGTGATCCAGATGGCATGTTATTTGGTTCTGAATAAAACAATGGAATCAATAATTGTCTAAAATATTGTAAACCAACCAGTTAAAGCAACAATCACCAAGATCTTCTGTCAGCATGCAATTGTGTTAAAATAAAGCTGTTTTATTCTCATGCTGTCTTCTGTAAAAACCATATCTGCCTCTGACAGGGTAATGTGAGAGGGGAATATTGTAGACATCTAATTTAAGATGGCCTCAAAACGCTATGAGACACTATGAGACAAAGTTTAAAACCGATTGCTTGTCCAAAACATTAACGGTGCTCAGCAGACTCACAGCTGCATAAAAACCATCCAGTATGATTAGAAGAACATGTTTATCGCCAAACAACTAGCAGACTAGTTACAATATACTGTAGGTGTCACTTGTTTCAAGATCTGTGAGTTTATGGCTCTCATTGACATTTATTTGAAAAGAATATATCCTTAAAATGTTATTTGTTGTAAATTTTGTAATCTTCTTTGTAGTAATGTATTACTCCCTTGTAGTATACTAACTGTAAACTGTATTTTCCATCACTTTACAAAGTTTTTTTTGTTTAATGAACTCTGAAATTCATTATGTCGATTGATTACCTTACCAGCATTAACTTTTTGTTGATATATATGTTGACCAATTATGTTCCATGGTCCTAACGTGGAACGAATTTAGAAATTCTACTGTGTCAGTGAAAACATTTACCATTTTAGAGACTAATGCAAGTCCATATAGTATTCATTACCTTCTTCAGTTATACTGTTTGATAGGTACTTGCTGAGAAAATATACATATAAACACTAACCGGCCACTTCATTAGGTACACCTTGTTAGTGATGGGTTGGACCCACTTTGGCCTTCATTCTTCATGACAAGGTGGTAGAAACATTCCTCAGAGATGTTGGTCCATATTGACATTATTGCATCACACAGTTGCTGCAGATTTGTCAGCTTCCAAGTCAGGCTGTCTAAGCAGCCCAGCAGCGGGAGGTTATTAAAACCTGTAACCGAGCCTCATTCGACTTCTGCCTTTAACGATGCTGCTGCTACATTAGCTCATCAGAGGCTCAGGCTACTACATCTATCCGTATCCTCCACAAGCACTGCTCCAGCTCCTGTACCCTCCACAAGCTCTACCCTACAGCAATCTCCTCTTTCAGCTGCCCCACCTCACGCCGTTAGTGACTTGAGTAGTGATACACCATCCCAGCCAATATTAGCTAAACAAAGTGCACATTCGTTGCTATATCCAGGTCATTTAATCCTGCCTGGTACTGCACACGACCATGGCTGGAGTATGCATGTTCTGTTTCCCCTGTCGGAAGTACTGTATGTCACTGCCAATGAGAGGGATTTGTTTCTTAACTCGCATGGTTTTTACAACTTGAAAGCGGCACTCCAGCGTGATCGGGACTGCAGACGCATGCATCCAACCACAGTCATGTGCAGGCTGCAGCCACCTGGTCTAAACACAAATGCAGGGAGGCAACAGGGAAAACAGTTGACTGTATGTTGGTTGGTAAAACTCAGCTTGAAAAGAACAGATACCATGTCAAGTGCATTGGCGGTGTAGTTCAGACACTAGCACACAAGTCAAGAAGAGATATGCAAACGCTGACTCTGTGGGATTTTGAATTAAAAGTGATAGAACTAGGGACAGGTGTAATGTTGAAAACATGTCTGTAATTCGGTTTGTGGGCGATTCCATACCAGACGAGCATCTGATTGTTTGCTTGACTTGCATCATCTTGATGCTGAGTACATGTCCACTAAAATGCTGAGACATCGTTCTGATGCCGGCTGCAGTGCTGACAACATAGTTAAACAATGTTATGATGGTGCATCAGTGATGAGTAGAGTACGAGGTGGTGGGCAAGCACTGCTGCAAGAGAAGCTTGCTAGATATATTTCATATATACATTGTTTTAACCACAAGTTACATTTAGTGGTTGTGCATGCCATGCAGGGTGAGCCATGAGCCAAAAAGTTTTTTGACCTCTCTAGTTTCCTGTATAACTTCTTCCATCAACACTATCCTTGTCTCAAAAGACTGCTTGAAATTCTCTGGACAAGCCATTACGATGTGACAAGGTGCATTTTTGAGAATGAAGAGTGTCTTCTCACTATCCTGTCAGAGATCTCAGGGGAGGATGTTGCCCAGAGCCAGTTCTAGCTGGGGGCAAACACCATTCGCCTGGCAACACGATACTATGCTCGTAATTCATTACAATAATCATTGTTTATGTGTTGCTAAAAATATTTCCGGTAACACTTTACATAAAGTCTACATTCATTGGCTGTAATAACATAGATCTTCATGTGTTAACAACATGGTAGGTACTAATAAAAAATATGTAAATAAATAAATGAAATGTAATTAGGGTTTAGCGGTATCAGTTATTACACAATTGGAACAGAGACATGTATTTACAAATCAGATTGTTCCACATGTGTATTTACTAATGATTTGTTTTTCCATAATTACATGGTGTGTATTTACATGTGTAACTAACATGGGTTATAATTACACTTATGTAATTACAATGTGACACTGTTACCAATGCATTTTAAAGTTTAACATTGTA
This sequence comes from Umbra pygmaea, assembly GCA_016801145.1. Lineage (NCBI taxonomy): Eukaryota > Metazoa > Chordata > Actinopteri > Esociformes > Umbridae > Umbra > Umbra pygmaea. The sequence continues at coordinate 25,621 of JACXGM010005794.1, forward strand.
ACATGTAACTACATTAATATTGTTACATGCAACTCCATAGGTATTAATAGGTTTATATTACCAAAAATGTCTATTGAAACATGTCTTTGTTCCAATTGCGTAATAACTGATACCGCTGAACCCTAATCACATAGTAATTACAAAGTAATTATATGTTATTTACATACTATTCATTAGTAATTATATGTTATTTACATATTATTCATTAGTACCATGTTGTTAACTCATTAATTACTATGTTATTACAGCTAACAAATGTAGACTTAATGTAAAGTGTTACCATATTTTCAAATGTAATCATGTTTTCACATAAGACACAGATAATAATATATATCCAATATAAATATACAATATATTCAATCAAATGTTGTGTACGATGTATTTGTTACTTTTTTAATGAAAAGATGATATTGAAAACATGTTAATTGTTTTTTTTGCAATCACAGACTTATTATTTCTTTACACACAATACAATTGCATTTGGTTACAATTCACTAGCTTTGTAATGTATTCACAATGATTATTGCAACAAATTCAAACAAGCGTTATTATTCCGAAAAGAAAAATCTGAGTTTGTGTTGCGGGCATAAAATATTGTTGCCAGGTGAACAGTGTTTGCCCTCAGCTAGAACTGGCCTTGATGATGCCACAGCTGATTTGTGCACTGAGGCATCAGGCCTGTTAATTCAAATTAAGGGACATCATTTCTTTGAGATTCGCAAATGTCTAGTGCATGTGCTTGCTGTCTTGACACCAGCAAATGCAGTTCTACAGTGTAAGTCTGTGGAAAAGTGCACTGCTCATGTAGTTGTTGGTGCATCACTTGTCCTTAAAAGACTTCCGTGAAGATGACTGCTGGAACGCACATTTGTCAGGCACCTGCTGGGGTTTTACATCCTGCAAAGAGAAGGAGAACATTAAGTAAACACCTTGGTGAAAGTGTTGTGCTCTAAACTGTGGGTCACACAGATTCAGATAGTCCTACCATCACTCCCTCTAAGTATCTGAAAAGATATCTGTTCAACATCTTTGACAGGGCCATTTCTGAAATGGAACACAGATTTCCCAAGAAGAATGTTGACCTAATGACAGCCATTTCCAGTCTGGTGCATTTCTAGATTTCTGAAAAAGGGTATTTGTGTTGCAAAACCAATGTTTATCAAGAAATGAATCAGACGTGTCCACTGTGTGTAAACACCTGCAGGAGTATAAAGAAGCTTTTCCTGAGTTGCATATGTAACAGCCCTGGTAATTGGTGCGTCGTCAGCAGCATGTGAGAGTTCCTTCTCCACGCTGTCACAAGTCTTTTCCCCCTATCGTCGTACCATGCTGCATGAAAGAAAGAGGCATTTTGTGATCTTGGCCCATGAGAAATCCATTACAAATACTTTAGACATGGATGAATTTGTGAGAATTTTTGCCAAGGGAAACAGGAGATAATGTTGTAGACAGACAGACATGTAAGTATGACTACAGCCACGGACAGACAAGCAGACACAGACATGGATATGTGACTACAGACAAAAGACAAATGCTCTAAATTGGGCCTGTATATATTGTATATATATATATATATATATATATATATATATATATATATATATATATATATATTACACTGAACTATGACTACAGACATGGATTTTACAGATTGCTGTTTGATGTACGACAAAAGAAATATATAGGAAAAAAAGTTTAATTTAATGATCTGATTTTGACTACAGACATAAATATACAGCAAGTGAAATAAGTATTGAATATGTCAACATTCTTTTCAGTAAATATATTTCCAAAGGTGCTATAGACCTGTAATTCTCACCAGATGTTGGTTACAACCCAAGTAATCCATACATACAAAGAAACCAAAACAAATAATTTCAGAAATTAAGTTATATGTAATCATGTGAAATGGTACAGGGAAAAAGTATTAAACACATGAAGAAAGGGAGGTGCAAAAAGGCATGGAAAGCTAAGACAACAGCTGAAAACCATCAGTAATTAAAAAGCAATCCAGCCCCCTGTAAGTGCAAATTAATATCAGCGGGTTCAGTCCTAAATGATGGCCTACAAAAGGTCTCATTGCCAAGGTGTCACGCAAGACACATCTCATGTTGAGTAAAGGCAAAGAGCTGTCTCAATACCTTTGCAACCTAATTTTTTGCAAAACATAATGATGGCATTACTTATAGGCACATTTCTAAGCTTCTGAATGTTCCAGTGAGCACTGTTGGGGCCATAATATGGAAGTGGAAAGACAATCATTACACCATAAATTTGCCTCAACCAGGTGCTCCTCACAAGATTTCTGACAGAAGAGTGAAAGGAATAATCAGAAGAGTTTTCCAAGAGCCAATGACCACTTGTGGAGAGCTTCAAAAAGACCTGCAATTAGCAGGTACTGTTGTCTCAAAGAAAACAGTAAGTAATGCACTCCACCGCCATGGCCTGTATGCACGCTCACCACGCAAGAGTCCATTGCTGGAAAAAAGCATGTTGAAGCTCGTTTAAAGTTTGCTGCACAACATTTGGAAAAGCCAGTGATATACTGGGAGAATATAGTCTGGTCAGATGAGAGCAAACTTTAACTTTTTGGATGACATAATACTCACCATGTTTCATAATAATCACCCTAAAAACACCACACCAACAGTGAAGTTTGGAGGCGGGAGCATCATGGTGTGGGCCTGCTTTTCAGCATAATGGTACTGGGAAATTTCACATAATTGAAGGAAGGATGAATGGGCAAATTTACAGAGACATTCTTGACAAATATCTGCTGCCATCTACTAGGATGATGAAGATGAAACAAGGGTGGACATTTCAGCAAAACAATGATCCCAAACACAGAGCCAAGAAAACTCTCAATTGGATTCAAAGAAAGAAAATAAAGCTGCTAGAACAGCCCAGCCAGTCATCTGACTTAGATCCCATTGAAAATCTATGGAAAGATCTGAAGTTCAAGATTCATAAAAGAGGTTCCCACAGAACCTTCAAGATTTGAAGACTGTTTGTGTGGAAGAATGGGTCAAAATCCCACCAGAGCAATGCATGCGACTAGTTTCTCCATACAGGAGGCATTTTGAAGCTGTCATTACCAACAAAGGCTTTTGTACAAACTATTAAATGAATATCAGTAAGCATGTTCAATACTTTTTCCCTGTGTCATTTCTAGGGATGCTCATATTGACTGTTTAACCGTTAACCGAAAGTAAAACATTTGACCGATTAATACTATCTGTAAAACGGTTTAGAAGTTGTTGTTTTTTTACGTATATATAGTCTATATTTGTTAAATCACGTGGCGCGTTGACACGCGCAACCAGAGCCTGTCGCTTCGTGTTGAAAGGTGGGGAGTTATAGGTAATGAGGAGCGAAATATACCAGCTGCCTGTTTTGCGTCTGCAACGCGTTCTTCATTTAAAATGACAACCCTTGGACATTTATGATGACTGTGATATTAACTTGCATAGCAGACAAAATAATGTTACCTTAAAAAGAACACACATAGTGATTGACAACACACACTTTATTTTGAGAGGACCGTAATGGTAATTTCAATGAAATGGGTGCGCTCGGCAGATATTGTATATTTAGTAACATAACACATAGCAAGCTTATCAACATTTTGTTTTGTGTTAATGAAATATAGCCCTTATTTGCAGTAGGCCTCCTGTAAGAAACAACCTTGTTCCAGATTGTCACCGACTGTTATTTTCTGCGACAATATTTTGGTTGGTGTGGACTTTACGCCAGTGTAGTTTGGTGAAACCAAACATCGACACAGCTTTAGTATGAAACTAACTAGTTTCAACGTATCGTTTAGTGTGGACTTTGCACCCGAGTTAACATATATGCAAAGCTGGTGCACCCGGCAGCTGTTGTTGATCTGTTCTGTATGCTGTTTAGACATTAAAACAAATCTGTGAAAATATTTTTTGTATATTTAACGGGTTACAGACACTTGTCAATTTATTTTTTATTTAAAGCCAATTTAATTTTATAATCTTATCAGTTAATGGTTAATATTTGGATAACGAGTTGCGGTTGTCGGTCGGGAAAATTCCTCGAAATGAGCATCCCTATTCATTTCACATTATTACACATAACTTAATTTCTGAACCTATTTGTTTTGGTTTCTTTGTATGTATGGATTACTTGGGTTGTTACCAACATCTGGTGACAATTTTATATCAATAGCACCTTTGGAAATATATTTACTGAGAAACATGGTGACATGTTCAATACTTATTTCACCCACTGTATGACTACAGACAATATGTAAATGTTCTAAAATAGGCCTGTATAACTATATATAGTTACCGCCCAAGTTGGCCATCTATTATTTTGAATAGCCCGCCCTAATATATCAGGCTAGAACTGGCCTTGCTGTGGTCGTGAAGGGATGGACATGGTCATCAACTATACTCAGGTAGGCTGTGGCATTTAAACAATACATGCCTAAATGTATTGACTTGCAGCCACATAATACGCTGATTAGAAATTTGCGTTAATGAGCAGTTGAACAAGTGTACATAATAAAGTGTCCAGTATTGTACTGTAAAATGGCAAATCAGTATGTAATTAACTAGTACGGTTCTACTCTTTGTTTTCATTTCATACCTGGTCATTTGTTTTAATGAGGAACTTCCCAAAATGCATGAACTCAGCCGAACCTAGAAAAATACTCTTACTTCTACCCACCTTTTTTCACATTTGTATTTTGGAACACTGATATTTGAGGTTTGGGACTATGTTTGACTACTCAACATTCAGAAATTTAAAATTATGACCTATGTATTGCTTGTGGATTGTATGCTTTAATATGTTTGTGATTTACACAAAATAATCTACAGCGTTTTCTTGAAAATATGCAAATGATCTTTTGATAGAATTTGATCCCTAATGTAGTTATTTGAATTATCATATTTATTCATAACCAGGATTCTATAATTCTGATATATATTGCATATCTATGAGCACAAAGACAACTGAATTCCAAACATACAGTAGGGTACAGCCGTCTCATTAAACACAAATGTATAAAAACTTGAAATATTACTGTATTGTTATGCTCCAGTAAAAGTCTATTTTTGGTTCAGTAGCCATTGGTCATTTCAGGAAAATGAGTGCGTTAGATCTTGCAACCAATTTGTAATCATGTATCTTTGCAATGTCGTTCTTCAATCTGAACAATTGAGGAAATGTGGCCAAATGAGAAATAAAAGGCTCCTGAGAAGTATCAGCAGACTCAAAGTTAAGGGTTTATCCTCTCACGTTGATCATTCACGTTGGGCCCCTTGGCTTGGTACCAGACATCTCAATGAAGATTGCCCAACCTACACAGGTAATACATTTGTGCTTCGAGTCGCAGAAGAAAAAATATGGATGGGATAATAGTTATTTAATGGCCCAATTGAGAGAATTTGAGGATGTTGATAATGGTCTTGTACTAATTAAGCTTTATTTCTTCCCTTCAAGCAATCTCTGCTCAAATCCAATTTTCTTTTAACTGCCTTTCTTCCTGTGCAGGAATCAAATGTGGGAGCATGGTTTTTCTTCATAGAAAGGCTCTTTTCTCAAGTCTTTGTTCATGCTCTGGCATTTTTTGTTTTTTGTCATTGCGTTTCTGACACAAAATTAGTTTTCAACTGTATTCCAAAGTCACATTATTTTGGCCTCCCCTTTCACTGTAAAACCCAATAAGTTAATTGAACTCAAAATAATTGTTGTAACTGATTACATCAAAACTTTTAAGTAAAACTAACACAATTTATTTGAGCTACACTGCTTATAAACTTACAAAATTGAGTTATTTGTCAATTTCAATGTAATCAGTTACAACAATTATTTTAAGTTCAAATAACATATTGTGTTTTACAGTGTAGCTGCAGCTACGGTGCTTTTTGCATATTCTAGGCAATGCTAATTACTCTTGTCATCACAGTACATGCCAAACATTTGTTAGAATCAATAAATCTGCAGAAGCTGCAGTGTTTGCACAATGAATGGGAAATATTGAACATGTATATAGTACAGTTATACAATGGTTTGTGGCCATGTTATCATGACTATACTTGTATCTTGTTTTAAACAGGTTATCAAGCTTGCCTTTGAGGAGTTTGAACTTGAGAGAGGATATGACACGTTAACAGTCGGGGACGGAGGGAAGATTGGCGATGCCAGGAGAATGCTCTATGTGTGAGTAAAGCAATCTCAAACTGTATGATTAATGTGTACATAACTATGCTCTAGGAGTTGACACAATTGAAATTGAAGAATATTGTTATATCTGTCAAGTAAGTAAAAGACATTTACACACATATTGAAAGTTACAGCCGTAGATAGAACATGGAAACTGTAAATAAAGCTTATGAGTAAAAAACATTGCATCATTTAGTACTGTGTGGCGTTCCAGGCTGACAGGATCGAGTGTTCCTGACTTGATAGTCAGTATGAGCAACCAGATGTGGCTCCACCTCCAGTCCGACGACACCATTGGGTCCCAAGGCTTCAAAGCCATATATGAAGGTATGGTTCCTATCCTCTTTTATGACATGAAAGTATAAAGATGTCTGCTGAAAAATGTAGTTAATTGATATTGAACCCTTCACACACCATTTCACGTTGATTGCCATCCTTTGTGTTCAATGTGCCACTTTGCCCCATACCTAAAATTTGAAATGTAAAATATGTGTAGGTCAGCCTAGCATGTTTTTGTGACTAAGCAACTATTTGACCATTCTTATACAGCTATATAATGGTGCTGATGGCACAGATGGCATTTATTAATCATAGCATATTTCACATACAGCAGGAACACGGCCCTGCCATCGTTTTGTGGTGGGGGTTCATACATTCTTTGTTTGAACTTATCAGAAGTGGATACTACAAGCTTACAAAGTGATACAGTTAAGACTGACATCTGTTAACTAGGGCTGTAATGGTACACATATTCGTAACCATACCATAGCTACTGTAATGCTTCCATCAAAATAAAATATTGATATGAAAATATATATTTGGCTATTCAGAGACTTTGCACACATCATAATCAACATTGAAATAATGTTTGGCTCATTTACCAACTTTGTGAGAGTAAAACAAGGAGAGCTGAACCTACAGTGGTGAGTGGTGGTGATGAATCAACATGGGAAAATAATCTGCTTCATCTAGAGATAAAACTAGATTCTAATATTGCTTAACTTCAGTCTCACCTGTTACTATTATTTATCTCAGACATGTATAGAAACAATTAAATTAATATAACATGTACACATTTCAAGAAACAAATTGTCAGTCAGGAAATCATTGTTTTGCTCATATGGAATGTAAAAATGTAGCTATGGGGCAATTCATGTGCAAAATGTATGATATTAAAGAGTTTTCAACATTTTGGGTTAGCTTGCAGGCTTCACAATTACTTTGTCCATATAGTCATTTGGTTGCAGATGCAAAAACGTCTTTGTCTCCTCAAAAAGTGCAGCCATATCAGCAGAATCTGATCAGGCAAAAGAAATCACAAGAGCAATATGTGTATTGATTGCTGCGGATATGCAGCAATCTTGTGCCAATTAAACTGAAAACTGATCTTTAATAACTGTTTTCTATCATTTTTGCACTGTACTGAAAACATACCATACCGTGACCCTCAAACCGCAATATATACCGTAATGTGGTTTAGGCATACCATTATACCCCTACTGTTTACCCATCCAAATCCTCAAATCTATATGTCTAAGTAAAGGCAAAGGCACACTGCACCAATTGGAGGGCTTGCAGTCACCTGGCATCAGCTTACCTCGCAGACGCTAATTGCCGGGATCGAACCCCACTCACTAGGAGAGGTGTGTGCTCCAGAGTAGGGAGTTTCATTTGCTACACCAAGCTTTGCCACAAACATAATCTTCTTCTCATTTCCTTTTAGGTCGGGTATCTGTCAAAGCACTTTGTGAGAACTGCTCTTGTACCGTAGGGTACATTTTATGTTTGTATTTAAGTAATTATGCTTTGATCTTTTTAATCTTTTTAATTATTATTTACATTTAAAATACATTTAGGACACGTTCTTATTTGCAAGTGTTAACAGTTACACATGGTAATTAAACCGTTTGCACAAACAAGCTCGCAACTTTACTATGAATCAAAAGCAGGCATTATTTGTTCCTGTAGTGAAATTTCCAGCAATGATTTAAACTTTGTTTCTTCTTCCCTCGATCTTTTCAAACATATCTAATGTTGAATCTACCTTCCTTCCACTGTTATTGCTTGTATAATCATACTGTAGCTTGTATTTCCATGTATAATTATACTAAGTTGCATTTTACTTTAAGAGTCTAGATTTCCATTTGTATGATTGTTTTGTAGCAGACGCAGGGCGCAGTTTACCCACATTGCATTTTTGGAAAACAACCACTTTAAGCACTCATATACAGTAACTCATCTTTATCATCATGATTCTTTTACAAATTGTACTATTCGTTTTGAAATGTGCTATAGGTTACATGAAATTATCAAGTGTAGATTTGCTGATTTGTTCTATACATTTAATCCTTAATTGGTTAAATGACAATCAAGTTCAGTGTTACTGCAGATAAGTCAGGACTGAACTGGGCTTTATCTTTATTTTTTATTTATTTAACCTTTATTTAACCAGGTGGGCTCGTTGAGAACAAATTCTCATTTAAAACGGCGACCTGGCCAAGATAAAGCAAAGGTGCAAGTACAGACAGTTACACATGAATACAAATACACAAGAATAACACAATGGGTCGGGTAAGGGAGAAAGATAGAAAAGTGCAGTTGATTGTGCAGTTGAAT
>JACXGM010005795.1:0-11315 GCA_016801145.1 Umbra pygmaea
TATTGTTTTCGATTGATGTCTCTGTAGACATCTGCTGTTATATCACAAATGGCAGGATACCCGGCGACCGCTCTACGAGTTTCTCCTCAATTTTTACATGCGCTGTGAAACACTAGACAATGCGTAAATGAGGCAAAGGGCTTTGCATCAAAACTGTGCATATGCAACGCAACTAGCGGATTCGGTGTGATTTGGGCATAAGAATCACTGCGACGCCCGATAAACGTCGCTGTGCCTTGCGTCATTGCGTTCAAGGTGCTGCCGCGAGCCCTCAAGAGCTGCTAGGCTACACTACAGCTTGAAGCTAAAAATTGATTGCTTTGTCATACCTCAAAAAAAATTATAGCAGACGGAAATTATAGCAACAGGATTGAAAATGTACCCGTTGCAGTGGAGGGCGAGCCCTGCTTGAGCCTAAAAACAGAGGACACCGAGGAATTTGAGGATAAGGAGGTGCGACCGGAGCAACACGCAGCCCCCGAGGCGGAGGAGACAGGTGAGCAGTCGGAAAGAAATGGCGCCTCATCGAGCGCTACAGTGGGCACGGATGGTGGGAATCCTGTCTGCGGAGTGGATTTAACGGGGGATTAAAAATCATACCCGCGTCGTTCTTTTGGATCGCAGGGGCAGCTAGCATCCAGGGGTTTTAGTTACTCGTGGTTCGAGCAGTACCAGTGGCTTGAATATTCACTTCGGTAAAGTTTGACAGAAATTGGCAGATTCGCGGTTTGCGGTTCAATAGATCATAGGCTAAACGTTTTCATAACACAATAGGCAGCTCTATTTAACCGTAGTAAGGTAGACAACAAGCTACAAAACGGTTTTCATCCGAAAGAACCATCAAAATATGTGGATAAATGAAATGCAGTAATGTGAGCGTTCTGCCTTCAGCCGAACGTCTAGGCACCGTCTACAAAATGCAAAACCGAAAGTTGATACAAACATTCATTTCAATAGCTTCACTGTTATTGAGTCTATTGCTTCCATAATCACTACACACATCTAGGTCCTCCCTATCAACTTACAACTTACTGCAACTGCTAATTTTTTAAAAGATTGCTCTGCCTATTTATTATATATTTTTATTGGAATAAATTCAATAGCTTCACTGTTGTTGAGTCTATTGCTTCCAAAATCCCTACACAGGAGGAGACTGGAGAGTAAGAGTAGTAGAGAACAAGACAGAAGGAGACTGGAGAGTAAGAGGAGCAGAGAAGAGGACAGGAGAAGACTGGACAGAAGTAGGGCAATCAAAAGGTAGTGAGAGTATGAGAATAGATAATATTTTGTAAATGTTTTCTGTCATGGGTGTGGCTATGGCAATTAAACTTTGAGCATATTGTTTGCAAACTGCAATTGATTAAGTAATTAAAAACAAAGTTGATATGTTGTGTTGTTTCTGTTGTTAAGTAGCAGTAATATGCAGTTATTAGCCATGTCCACTGTATTTTTTGTTGGTTTTCATGAGACCCCCCTTGAAATAACCAGGACCCCCTATTGCCCCCCCCTATTAAAATTGTCTGGAGCCGCCACTGTAGTGAATGTTAAAAATGTTACGTTTTAAACAAGGACCCTTTAAGTGTTCGGGCTGGTAAGTTGATGTTCCCCCAAAAAAATTAGCCGCTGACATATAGAAGTTTTTCAGCATGAAAGTCTATGGGAAAAAATGCTTTTGGGCCGCAGGGGGTGCAGTTCCACGGTTGGCCGCTAAGCCCATGGTTGCATCAACTTCCATGTCCAAGACTACCACTTGCAGAACTGCAAACAAAAAATAAGGAATCGCAAACGAGAGAGCTGGCAGCCTAACCCCAAAGCTGATATTGAGAGCAAAAGTCTGATCAGTGAGAAAGCAGCAGAATGAACTATAAACAAAACTACAAATTAACATGTAAAAGACCAACAGTTTGTTTGCAAGTTAGAAGTTTTACTTTTGACATTAAAATTATTTTGCTTCAATGACTTTTATTTTCTCTCAAATTCTTATTTTTGTTTGATATTCAAAAAGTTTTGTTTGATAATTTTGGCACAAATCTGATTCCATACACAAAGTCATGTCCAGACAGCAAAAAGGTATGCAACCAGACAGGAAAGGCATCCTCTCCCACTGGGTGTTTGTGTGTGTTATGACTAGATGTTCTGTTTGTTGTTTTTTAGTGTAACATTACAAAGAGTTTAATATACATTCACTGGCCATTTCATTAGGTACACCTTGCTAGTACCGGGTTGGACCTGCTTTTGCCTAGGTGACTGCCTTAATTCTTTGTGGTATAGAATAAACAAGGTGCTGCATTCCTCTTTTTGAGTACTTATTGATATTATTGCATCATGCAGTTGATGAAAATTTGTTTGGCTGCACATCTATGATGCTAATCTCCAGTTCCAACACATCCCAAAGGGGCTCGATTTGATTGAGATCCGGTGACTGTGGAGGCCATTTGAGTACAGTGAACTCATTGTCATGTTCAAGAAACCAGTTTGAGATGATGTGAGCTTTGTTTCATGGTGTGTTATCCTGCTTGAAGGAGCCATTAGAAGATGGGTACACTGTGGTCATAAAGGGATGTACATAGTCAGCAACAATACCATTACATCACCACCACCAGCCTGAACTGTTGACACAAAGCAGGATGGATCCATGGTTTCATGCTGTATACGCCAAATTCTGACCCTGTAGTCAAGGGGGTAAAAGGATACAATTAATGTGCACTTATGAAGTTAAAGCATTAATGATTAATATATCTCCTTTTCTCCCCTGTTGCAATAGTCTGAGTTGAGAACGGAGAAATGCTTAATAAATGCGTTTAGAGGACTGATAGGAAATATCAACAACGGCTATACTATCTAACTATCTGACCTCATAATGATCATTGATCTGTGTGTGTAAACAGCTACCGAATGAAATACTACAGCGACCCGGGAAAACTTAATCGCTACCCGCGATACTCAGAAAACAGTGCGTAGGCTACCTAGCTTGAACTGAGTGCGTGATAAGGGCTGAAACATAAGAGCAGTCCGCAACAAGATAGCTTACGTTCCCATTAATGTCTCCACCGGAGAGGTTCTGGGAAATGAATTAGAATGTCTATGACAGAAACTAGTAAGTGAATAATATTTAATTCCAGTTAAAGGGCATTGAAGTACAACCCTTTAACCGGACACAGAATTATACAATCATACTAAGAATTAACTGTCATCTAGCACTTCTAAATATGATCTACGATCTAAGCATGTCTCATACGGTTCAGTCTATTACAACATTTATTCAACACATTTGCTATGGCACGCACTGATGTGGGCCAGGAGAATCGTTAAAGAGATCTCATCTGTTTAACCTTAAAGACTTATATTTCCCCTCAAGAGGGGACGCCCACAACTCCCGCTGCATACGAAATAAAGATCAGTTCACTGGCTGGAATTGGAGAACAAAAAAGAGTACATTAACAATTAGATTATGCGTCACCTTGGCGGTGCTATCTGGGCTGTAACAAAGGACTGGGTTACAAACATTTGACTCTGCTTCACTGTAGAAAGCTAGCATTAATCTCTTCTAGTCATTCTGTGGAGAAAATCATATAGCTTTGCATGTAGTAAACCAAAACTCCCTTTATGGGATGATCCAGCAAGCCCCAAAATGATATATCATGATATACAGTATAATGTTGAGATCTCAGCTTCTTGTTTGACTACCTATAGTGGGGGGTTTGGCCCCCCTTCCTTCCGGGTCTCACTCCGGCAGTCGTCAAGAGTGTGAGAGACTGGTAGTTCTTAGACAGCTGCTATAATCAGTCCTGTGGAACATCTAAAAATCCACTACAACCCTACCATCTGAAAGTCACAGGAGAAATCGAGACTCATCAGGCCAGGCAACATTTTTACAATCATCTATTGTCCAATTTTGTTGGATCCCATGAAAATTGTAGCCTCAGTTTAATGTTCTTAGCTGACAAGAGTGGCAACCGGTGTGGTCTTCTGCTGCTATAGCCCATCTGCTTCAAGGCTCGATGTGTTGTGCATTCATACCTTGGTTGTAATGAGTGGTTATTTGAGTTAATATTGCCTTTCTATCAGCTCGAAAGAGTTGAAACTGCCGCTCACTGGAAATGTTCTCTTTTTCTGACCATTCTCTGTAAACATCTAGAGATGTTTTTTGGAAAAATTCCAGCAGATCAGCACTTTCTAAAATACTCAAACCAGCCCGTCTGTCACCAACAACCATAACACATTCAAAGTCACTTTAATCTCCTTTCTTCCACATTCTGATGCTTGGTTTGAATTTCAGCAGATCGTCTTGACCATGTCTACATGCCTAAATGCATTGACTTGCTGCCATGTGATTGGCTGATTAGATATTTGCAATAATAAGCAGTTGAACAGGTGTAACTATTGAAGTGGCCGGTAAGTGTGCTTTATACTGTACGTGAGGCAAAAAGTGGAAAATATTGGGGAAAATAAAAAGCACAAATCCCAGTTTCACAAACACCTTGGTGTCAAAGTCACACACCAACTGAGTCATCATTAATGAAGACAAATTATGAATTACAAATAAATGTAAGAGATACAAAAACATTTGTTTTGCAACCACAAATGTCAAATAGGTTTTTGTGAAGGTGACAACGTTTTACAATTTTCTATTGTTTATAATGTACAGTGGGGAGAACTCGTATTTGATACACTGACGATTTTGCAGGTTTTTCTACTTACAAGGCATGTAGAGGTCTGTAAATCTTATCATAGGTACACTTCAACTGTGAGAGACCAAATCCAAAACAAAAATCCTGAAAATCACATTGTATGATTTTTAAATAATGAATTTGCATTTTATTGCATGACATAAGTATTTGATATATCAGAAAAGCAGAACTCAATATTTGATACAGAAGCCTTTGTTACAGAAAACTTGGTTACAGAGATCATATATTTCCTGTAGTTCTTGACCAGGTTTGAACACACTGCAGCAGGGATTTTAGCCCACTCCTCCATACAGACCTTCTCCAGATCCTTCAGGTTTCAGGGCTGCCGCTGGGCAATACAGACTTTCAGCTCCCTCCAAAGATTATCTATTGGGTTCAGGTCTGAATACTGGCTAGGTAGGCCACTCCAGGACCTTGAGATGCTTCTTATGGAGCCACTCCTTAGTTGCCCTGGCTGTGTGTTTCGGGTCATTGTCATGCAGGAAGACCCAGCCACGACCCATCTTCAATGCTCTCATTGAGTGAAGGAGGTTGTTGGCCAAGATCTTGCGATACATGGCCCCATCCATCCTCTCTTCAGTAAGGTGCAGTCGTCCTGTCCTCTTTGCAGAAAAGCATCCCCAAATAATGATGTTTCCACCTCTATGCTTCACAGTTGGGATGGTGTTCTTGGGGTTGTACTCATACTTCTTCTTCCTCCAAACACGGCAAGTGGAGTTTAGACCATAAAGCTGTACCTTTGTCTCATCAGACCACATGACCTTCTCCCATTCCTCCTCTGGATGATCCAGATGGTCATTGGCAAACTTCAGATGGGCCTGAACATGCGCTGGCTTGAGCAGGGGGACCTTGCGTGCCCTGCCGGATTTAAATCCATGACGGCGTAGTGTGTTACTAATGGTTTTCATTGAGACTGTGATCCCAGCTTTCTTCAGGTCATTGACCAGGTCCTGCTGTGTATTTCTGGGCTGATCCCTCAACTTCCTCATGATCATTGATGCCCCACGAGGTGAGATCTTGCCTGGAGCCCCAGACCGAGGGAGATTGACCGTCATCTTAAACTTCTTCCATTTTCTAATAATTGCACCAACAGTTGTTGCCTTGTTGCCTATTGTCCTGTAGCCCATCCCAGCCTTGTGCAGGTCCACAATTTTATTTTATCCCATGTCCTTACACAGCTCTCTGGTCTTGGCCATTGTGGAGAGGTTGGAGTCTGTTTGATTGAATGTGTGGACAGGTGTCTTTTATACAGGTAACAAGTTCAAACAGGTGCATTTAATACAGGTAATGAGTAAAGAACCGGAGGGCTCTGTGAGAGCTGGACTAACAGGTCTGTGAGAGCTGGAATTCTTACTGGTTGGTAGGTGATCTTAATACTTGTCATGCAATAAAATGCATATTAATTATTTAAAAATCATACAATGTAATATTCTGGATTCACATTTTAAGTGTACCTATGATGAAAATTATAGACCTCTACCTGTTTTGTAAGTAGGAAAACCTGCAAAATCATCAGTGTATCAGATACTTGTTCTCCCCACTGTACATAGATGACATGGCAGGGTAGGATGTATATTTGGAACATCTGGCCCTAGTAATTACAATGTTATATTTACATTTAGGCCATTTTGCATACATTATAATCCAGAGCAACTAATAGAATTTAATGTTTACAAAAAGGGTTACCAAAAATGGTGTACTATGTCATATATGTGCCTGTGTCATCAAAAACGCTGTCTTTCATATTTGCAAATTAATTCGCCCTGGGTGAAGTCCCATGAGCCTCCCTTTACCGTGTCCACGCCGCCCAGCAGAAGCTCTGTGATGCTGATGTAGACCTCCCTCAGGGACAGTTTATCAGATGACAGCAAGTGGGTCAGGTACATCCCCTCCACCTGCTTCCCAGCCTGCACCTGGGCCTCCATTTGCGCCAGCTTCTGGTCGATCAGATGCTTTGCTGAGGTTAAAAACAGAAAAAAAGTGAACACACAGAAACCTCACATGTACCTACACCCACCAAGTCATCACACAATGCAGTAATATAAACCTGACACATAACTACACCCATCAGGTCATTACACGGTGCAGTAATATAAACCTGACACATACCTACACCCACCAAGTCATCACACAATGCAGTAATATAAACCTGACACATACCTACACCCATCAGGTCATCCCAGGACTGGATGAAGCGTTTCCAGAAGGGAAAGATTTTGCGTGTCCATAACGGAAGAAAGATGACAGTCTCAGACAAGGTCAACATTTCGTTTACGGCAGCAATAAACTTCAGAGTCTCCTTAGGGATTTCCTCCTTCAGACAACCCAGTCGTGTCTCAAACAGGATGGAAGAAATACCTAGGGAAGAAAATCAATCGTCAGGAAGGGTTGGTCAAGATGTAACAGATGAGCTCCCTTAGCTCTGTAACCCATGTGGATCTGAAATTATTAGTCTGAATCCCAGCCAGCCTATGAGCAAACAAAGTGTTCTCATCTACAGAAGTGGAGAATTTGAGGGATGATTTGGAATGCAGAACAAAAACGAGTGTGAGCAGGTTCTATGTTAGGTGTGTGAGAGCAACGTGAACAAAGCCATGAACTGAATATATATTACTTAGGTTTTGCACCTTCAAAGCCAAACTTGTAGAGCTCTGCAGAAATGTCTGATACGGTGGCGTGGTCCGGACTGCAAAGGCGGAGCAGCTCAATGCGCTGGAGAAGGTCTCCTACCACCTGATTGATGACAGGCGCATACTGAGAAACCTCTACCAGCTTCAGCATCTTAGGGTTCAGAGCTTTACGGAGTCTGTACCATGTTGGGCCTTCACTACAACAGGGGAGGAGGAAAGGAGGATAGAGGTAGAATTGTAGAGGTAAAGAAGAGGTATTGGGGAAATTATAAATACAGTGGTGTAGGTAGGACTACAAAAACATGTATCACAATAACACCTGGTTTTGTTCTATAGAAAATAAACATCCAACAAACATGGGAGTGTGTTTGGGACAAAACTTATCAGTGCAGGTTAATTTCTAATATGTCTGTTCATTCTACTTAATGTAGTAGTTGTGATAATGTAGGCTAGCGTTATATGGAGCTACATTTGTGTCTTTATATCGCAATCAAAACGTTTCACTTCGCAAACAAAACAATTTTTTTTTAAAAGCAAAAACACATCTTTTAATCAAATATTATATAATTGACAACAAATTATTTGGTCATATTGTGTAAAAGTAGAAAACTTTTGCTCGCGAGTAAAAAAAACTTTTGCTCGCGAGTAAAAAAAACTTTTGCTCGCGAGTAAAAAAAACTTTTGCTCGCGAGTAAAAAAAACTTTTGCTCGCGAGTAAAAAAAACTTTTGCTCGCGAGTAAAAAAAACTTTTGCTCGCGAGTAAAAAAAACTTTTGCTCGCGGGTAAAAAAAACTTTTGCTCGCGGGTAAAAAACTTTTGCTCGCGGGTAAAAAACCTTTGCTTGCAAAACATATTTTTTCGATGAACTCTTAATCCCATTCCTGTCGGCTTCCCCATTGGTCAAAACAGCAGAACGTCATTGAATGTGACGCTAGGTTCAAATGAAGTAGCGTGTAGAAAATAGCATCTTTACCCATTCAAGGCAATTTAAAAGTGTTTGCGATATCATGCCAAAATGGCATTGTAGATTACACCAATATAAACTTAAAATGGAGTTGGAATGAACTACGTCAAAAGAACATCATAGCTTCATTGAGGCCATTTGGAAAGATTGGAAGAAAAACTCAAGTGGGACCCATCTTCTAACCAAACGGTAAGTCTGAATAAGTATGTTATTCATCGTACCTATAAAGCATAGCTACTTTGCGAAACTTGGGTCATCTAATTGTTCATAATACTTCATTGTATTATGTTGATAAGGAATATAGTGTAGTCAAGGTGTTCATAGTGGCTAGCTAGCCGTGTCGACAAGTAGCCTTAAACCATGCATTTATCAGTAGATGTTGAAAATGACCTGGCAATCAATTGTTGCCACCACATTAAAGTATTATCACATAACACTGAACTGTTCATTTAAGCTAAATTACTTGAGATCTCAGCGACTATCTGGCCTCATTTAATAGTTTCATTTAACATGCTAACATATTATGTAAAATGAAAACCACAGCTCTTGAAAGCAGACAATTGTATTTGTAATTTGAAGCAGACTGCACTCTTTAAAACCCAGGCCAAGCCATAATGGAAGGTCAGCCAAGTGCCTCAACATACCCGGATGGCTGTGAAGAATGATGGAAAGACAATTGCTGCACGTTGTCACTGCTTGTCAGGGTGATGAACAGTAGGCTAACTAAAAATATACAATGACCACTCAATTGACCAGACAAGAGGATGTCTTGAGACTAACTTCCTTGAACACAAGTCACTCCTACTAAACTCAGGTAAGGCTCAAAATGTTTGGCCTGGCACAGTTACTGGTTCTGCAAGCTTACAGGAAACACAATGGGAGAAATTAATGGGAAATTTACTTCGGAACCCAAGCTCTCTCAGACAAGGGGAGGGGACTGTTGAGGTCTATTCTATGATCCAGTATACTGCTCGGTACCAATGACAGTATACAAGATGGACGAAACCTTGCCGTTCATTCCTATGGAGAGAACGTGAAGTCAATTCAGTGATAGCCGAGCATACTGCGCAGCCTCAAGCTGAATGTGATGACGTAGATGTGACGTGAGCAATGTCTTTGAAAGTTGGAATTCTTTTCTTAGCCATGCCAAGAGAAATCTGAATCATGTCGAATCTTGTCTCTTGCAGAGAAAGGAGAGCGTGAGTAGGGGATGTCCATGAACGTAGGAGCAGGAGCAACTTTTGGTAAATATTCGGATAAATAATTTAGTAATTTTGACTGTATGCCTCCACGTCCCCCAATTGCCTGCGTGCTTCTCCTAGAGTTAACGGTAATTTCTCTACTGTGCAACAATAAGTTGCATGGTTATGACACAATAGTTAGCATATTTTCACAAAAACGGCTGCTACGGGGCCATAACATGAGATACATGGTAATGGAGCTTTTTATACATTTTCCTGTTTCTTTAGAAATTAACAATGGACAAATAAAATCTTTAAACACTTCGATGTAAATTTATTAGCTGTCAAAGTGACCCCTAAAATGAATGGAATGCTAATGTAAGGCGATAGCCAGGTAGCATCAGAATCCACCCAGGGCTGCTTCAACTTCCGGATGTAAGCCTACCCCCTTGCTCGGTACTAGTACCTGAATCGTTCAGATCGTTCATTTTGGCGCAGGCACATTACTCTATTATTCAGTACGACTTTGGTCTTGGATTTGCACATGCTTGCTCATCACTGTAGACTGTGAGACGAAAGACTCACAGAAAGAATTGTACCACTTCACTAGTCTGACCAAATGTTACTAATTTGACAAATGCACCTTTATCATAGCTTACATATGGATGTGTTGATCCTATTATAGGATTATGTACAAAATAAATACACTGCTCAAAAAAATAAAGGGAACACTAAGATAACACATCCTAGATCTGAATGAACTAATCGTATGAAATACTTTCACCTTTACATAGTAAATGGGTTGATAGTAAATGGGTACATAGTACATGGGTTGATTTCAATTGATAAAATCACACAAAAATTATCAATGGAAATCAACCCATGGAGGTCTGGATATGGAGACACACTCAAAATCAAAGTGGAAAACCACAATAGGCTGATCCAACTTATGTAATGTCCTTAAAACAAGTCAAAATGAGGTTCAGTAGTGTGTGTGGCCTCCACGTGCCCGTATTACCTCCCTACAATGCCTGGGCATGCTCCTGATGAGGTGGCGGATGGTCTTCTGAGGGATGTCCTCCAAGACCTGGACTAAAGTATCCGCCAACTCCTGGAGAGTTTTTGGTGCAATGTGGCGTTGGTGGACGGAGCGAGACATGATGTCCCAGATGTGCTCAATTGGATTCAGGTCTGGGGAACGGGCAGGCCAGTCCATGGCATCAATGCCTTCCTCTTGCAGGAACTGCTGACACACTAGCCACATGAGGTCTAGCATTGTCTTGCATTAGGAGGAATCCAGGGCCAACTGCACCAGCATATGCTCTCACAAGGGGTCTGAGGTTCTCATCTCAGTACCTAATGGCAGTCAGGCTACCTCTGCCGAGCACATGGAGGGCTGTGCGGCACCCCAAAGAAATGCCACCCCACACCATTACTGACCAACCACCAAACCAGTCATGCTGGAGGATGTTGCAGGCAGCGGAGCATTCTCCACGGCATCTCCAGACACTGTCACGTCTGTCACATGTGCTCAGTGTGAACCTGCTTTCATCTGTGAAGAGGACAGGGCGTCAGTGGCGACTTTGCCAATCTTGGTGTTCTCTGGCAAATGCCAAACGTCCTGCATTGGTGTTGGGCTGTAAGCACATCCCCCACCTGTGGACGTCGGGCCCTCTTTCCACCCTCATGGAGTCTGTTTCTGACCGTTTGAGTGGACACATGCACATTTGTGGCCTGCTGGAGGTCATTTTGCAGGGCTCTGGCAGTGCTCCTCCTGCTCCTTCTTGCACAAATGTGGAGGTAGCGGTCCTGCTGCTGGGATGTTGCCCTCCTACGCCCTCCTCCATG